>ML807468.1:0-25960 GCA_009831015.1 Picea engelmannii | reverse complement strand
TTAAACTCTTTAAATTTGTCAAATACCTCAGATTTCTTTATAAGAAAATAAATCCATATGTTCCTTGAAAAATCATCTATGAATGAAACATAATACACAGATTTACCTAGGGATGGAACAAGAACAGGTCCAAACACATAACTGTGTATCAACTCTAAGATTCCCTTTGCTCTTGTAGCACCAGATGAGAATCTTATTCGATTATGTTTACCATATATGAAATGTTCACAGAAATCAAAATCCAGAGTGCAATTAGACATACCTTCAACCATACCTTTACTGTGTAGTGTTTGAAGGCCCTTTTCTCCAATATGTCCCAATCTTTGATGCCACAACATGGTCTTCTTTCCAGGGACACTATTGGTCTTGTCTTCTTTATTTATCTGTTCAGGGACAACATAACTATTACACCCAGTAGTATAAGTGCTTCCCAACAACTTGTACAGAGTTCACACTGAACTCCCCTCATTAACACCATTTCACCTCGTACCATCTTGCAAGTGTTCTTTCCAAATACAGTATCCACTCCTGCATCATCCATCTTGCTTATAGATATTAGGCTCCTGACTAGTTTTGGAATGTGCAGAACCCTAGGGAGAGTTCTAATCCTTCCATATTTTAGCAACAACTTAACCCTTCCACATCCCAAGATTTTTGCTATCGAGTCATCTCCTAGGAATACATCACCACCATCATATTTTTCATATTCAGAGAACCACTCCCTGTGAGGAGTCATATGGTATGACGCACTTGAGTCGATCAACTATACATCACGATCTACATGTGTCTTGGATAACACTGAGAGAGCCATCATTTCTCTCTGTTGTCGTCGACCCCCATAACATTCGACTTCAACACACTCTCATGTTATGGTGGGTCTTACTATGTGGCTATTGCAGTTGTTTTTTACCAGTCGAAGACCTTTGAATTTGCTAGGCCATCAATGACTATGAGTCATCGACACTTCTTACAGGTGTCATTGCTTATTTTCAAAGTATGTTCACCATAATAATTGTCATCTATCATTCTCAAACCACCCTGGAGGGCACTGCGGTTATCTACATCAACATACAAAGTTATTGTCATACATTTTTGAGTTACATGACATGAGCATGGGGCATGTCCACCTCGTTTGTATACAACTTTTATTTCTCTCCCTTGAGAAAGGTTTGGGTCCCACAGTTTCCCCTCTCCCTCCAATGGATCACTTTTCCAGTTACTCTCAACACTCCTTCTTACAATGGTACTCTCAGTAGAAGAAACATTGATGTATTTCAACTATATGTATGCTCCTAACTTCACACATCAGGGGGCATCTGTTATCACTAAAATTTAATCCGCCACATCGCATGCAAATGGTTACAGGAATACAACATCACCAAACACCTATTAGTTCACCTACAACACCAAGAAATCATTTCCAAGAGGCAAAAACTATACAAATGGTCAAAAAATTGACATGCGCTAAAATAATAAAGGAAGTGCGCACACAGTGCACGAGCCAAAGAAGCCCATAGAGTGCACAATGCACCATATGTGCGACTATGTACGAGAAAATCCAAGCACACCTGTGAATGAAGCATTTATGGTTCTTTTCGCCCCCCCACCCACGTCTGGACCAACTCCCAACTTAATTTGACCCTCAAATCTGAGCTGAATCTGAGTGGGGGGATGTTCAAAGACCTAAGGGTGCCCTAAAGGGCCCCTTTTTCACACTAAAGACCGGTTGGATATTACCTCAAAGGAAAGCTATAAAAGGATGCCATGGTTGCACTAATAATTCAAGAATCTCATTGTATTGTTATGCTGCCTCTATTCTCCTACAAGAAACCTCTTTTCTTCTTGGAGCATACTAGCATCATCTCAATAAGCTATTCACCTCACCTCTTGAGGGAATAAGCTTGGATTTCTTCATCATTTTCTTTCTAGTTTACCATTTGTAAGAAGAGCTCTCATATAGGGGACTCAAGAGCCCTCCCAAGGAGGAAGAGGGGATCCATAAGTCCCCCTTTCTCTATGTTTTTTTCCCACTAATATACTTCTCCATTGGTGGCATGATTATTGGTCATTTATTTGATTAGTTTTGATTCTAATTCCCTCATGCATTTTAGTTTTATTTCTTTATTTATTGTTATCTTAGTTGTTTGTTTATTTCATGTGATTGAATTGTTTGATTCATACACTAACCCTTGTCCTATCTAGCAGACCCAACTAGACTTGCAAGTGCCCCTCTTTTTCTCATTCAAGCGACGAAAGGGACACAACAAATATAATCAAGAAGTATATGCTTGGTTTGATTTTGAGGCTGATTGTGATGATTGGTATATGGATAGTTGTCATTTATGGGATGAAAACCACTTCCATCTTCTCTTTGATGAATCTACTCCACCTTCTGTAGAGAACATCAATGTAACAAATCAAGATCCAATTACGATTATCAATGTCCATCCTACATATTTTACAATGGTATTATTCCTTCCATATTTAGCTATGACCCTTTCCCACTATGTGGATGGATCTTCTTATTTGGATCCACATGACATGTGTCAATCTTTGGAGTATCATTTTTAGTTGGTTATTGGGTTTCGATATCTCCCGCGTGGAGTTCACATGAGCACTTGGACATGAGACTCAAGTTTATAATGGCAGTTGGACTATTTCAACATGGTGGCTTTCATTTCTCCATGGGACCTTGGTTCTCTAGTCCACTTCAATACTATGGTCCATGCTTATCCATGGGACCCTAGTATATGGTTGTACACCCTCATAAAAAGTGTTGAAGACAACACTTTCATAAGGGGGATGGAATGTTAGGTAGCTAGAGAGGTAGTGGGCGACCCAGAGGGCCAATAGTGATAATATTATAGGCCATTCAATGTAAGGTGAACTAGGTCCACTATAGTATTAAATAAATCCCACTATGGTAGTTAGATATAATAAATGTAAGATGACTTCTTAGAAGGTCCTGCTTCTAGAAGATTCCTCCTCTAGAATGTTCTTAGGTGGTTGATAGCACTATATAAAGGGGTTTAAGCAATGTAATGAGGTATGAAGAAAAGTATTTTATTGGAGTGGTAGCTCATTATGAGTTTTCCCCCTTGAAGAGGCAAGTGAATAGGAGAGGATCCCTTCGATAATAAGATCCATTGTATGGTGTTTCCCTACCATAAGGGCTTGATAACAATAAAGTGTGGTTCTTTTCTATTGTTCCATATATCTTGTGTGGTGATGGTATTCAAATATATTTGACACTATTGTGGTATTTTGTATTTATATCTTAGTATATATGGTACTTAGGGAGGTACCCAATGTGAATGTGGTTATGTATTATTAGTGGAAGTCATTGAATGTAAGGTGGACTAGGTCCACTATATTAAATAATTCCCACTATGGTAGTTAGATATAATAAATGTAAGAAGACTTTCTAGAAGGTTCCTAGGAGATAAAGAGTGCTATATAAATAAGTGTAAGCAATGTATTGAATGATGATGAAGTATATTTTTATTGTACAAACAAGTATTGCTTGAGGAGTGCATTCCTTCCATAAGGAATAATATATGGTGTTACCCTACCTCAAGGGTTTTGTCTACATTCTTGTGTTCAATATTGGTGAATGGTTTGGTTTATTCTTGTTGATATTGTGAGTTTATTTTGAGGTTTATCTTCAGATCTATTCAGGTACTTAACAACTGGTATAAGAGCAATTTCCTTGGCCAAAGAAGGGAATCAATTTTTGGCTCTTTTTTTTAGATTTTTTCTAGGGAAAAAGAGGGTGACACACTTCAGGTTCAGATATGAAACTTTCTAAGAAGAGTTTTGCAAAAAAAATTGAACATTTGAGTTCCTCTCGTAAAATACCCAATTTCAAAAAATAAATTAGCCGAAATAGATTCCGGGAAGTGAAGTTATCATCATTTTAAATTTGGTAGTTTTTTCGGGTTTTTTTTCCGGAAAAAGCCGCGCAATTTTCACATTGAATTATTTTTAAGCTTTAATTTGTGTTGAAGATTTATTCCAAGATGTATTTTATTGGAAAAGATGATGGCTCTATTATTGAAGAATTCATCAAATATATGAAGTCATCAAGGAAAGAGCATTGGAGAGCTTTGGTAAATTTATCTCTAGAAGGTGATGCATTGATTTGGTGGGATTTGCTTAAGTATACCCAAATAGTGGCACTTTCCGATAAAGATTTTGAAAAATTATTTTTAGATAGGTGGTCTCATGTTGGAAAAATGGATATAGAGAGTACCAAGGGTTTCTTTTCATATGGAAATTCTATATTACAGCTTCATGGTTGTATTCACAAATAAAAGGTTATTGTTTCTATTAATCCTAGTTGCCAACAATTTTTTTTTTATCAATGTTCAATTGGTCAATAGATTTCAAGTTCCTGCAAAGAATTTTCAAAGCACACATGTTGGGGGTGAAAATGTTCAAATTTTTAAATATTCGAAGATAACCATGGATAAATACGTGTTGCATTCTGATTTTTATGCTATGGATATGGATGAAGTGGATATTGTTTTGGGATATACTTGGATAGAATCAATGGGTACCATTAATATTAATGTGCAAAAGAAGTTTTTGAATTTGTGGTACAAGAAAAACAAAATCACATTGCAGGATGTGTCTATTAGTAAGAAAGATGGGCTCACAGAGGCCAACAAATAAGTTATTGCTAAGTCTGAAAATGAATCATAGGTACAATATACATAAGGAGATGAAATAAATCCACAAGAAGGACATAATAAAGAAGCTAAGGAGGTCATTGAATCAAAGGCACAATATGTTGCAGATTTGAAGAAAAATGAACATATTCCTATAGTTGTTGTATATCATCATCCACATCATATAGAGAAACAACAATCATCAAGGTAAGGGCGTGAGCATAAACACACTCATGCACCAATAGGGAACCAAAAATGAAACCAATCCAGAGGTGCATGGATGCCCACCAACATTACATGAAGACATCAGCTGGCGAATGAATCCCATGGCAACACCGACATGATGCAGAGCAAGATCAGGGTGGCAAGGCAACAATTGGACATCATGTTCATCTTCCATTAGGATGGATGGATGGTCGTACTTGGCACTAGTTGGCTACATTGATTTGCCGATCATATTGTATGGTTTCTTCTTGTGTTTCGAGGATGAAACATGTGAAGGGTGATGAAATGTAGTATACCTAGGGAGGTAATATGGGGTACCTAGGGAGGTAACCAATGTGAATGTGGTTATGTATTATTAGTGGAAGTCATTAAATTTAAGGTGGAATAGGTCCAATATATTAAATAATTCCCACTATGTTAGTTAGATATAATAGATGTGAGAAGGATTTATATAATGTTCCTAGGAGATAGAGAGTTATATATAAAGAAGTGTAAGCAATGTATTGAGGCATGGTGAAAAATATTGTTATTGTACCAAGCAAGGATTTATTGAGGAGGTTTATCCTTCCATAAGGATTAATATATGGTGTTACCCTACCTCAATGGTTTCTCTATTTCTTGTGTTCAAGGTTTGGTGAATGGTTTGGTTTATTCTTATTGATATTGCAAGTTTATTTTGAGATTTATCTTCAGATATATTCAAGTACTTAACAACTACACCATCCACTGATCCTCCTCCTCCTCCTCGACATGCATCACCATATGCACCGTATTCCATCGATTCTCCTCCTCTTCCTCTTGCACATGTGTCACCAATTGTACCATCCACCAATCCTCCTTCTCCTCCAATTTTGTCATGGTTATATAGCATGGGTTTTGATATACCCTTTACATCTAGTAGCAAAGACACCATTGATGCCTCTGCCTTTGGTGGTGGACCTAGCTAGTAGTGGTATTTGACATGCATATATGACATGTTTATTGATTTTGATGAGATGTATATTTGACATGTTTATTGATATGTATATTGATCATGTATATTATGTTTTTTCATATCATGTTAATGTTGTTGTTGTTTGATTTATAAAATGTATTATGAGTGCGCTAATAATTTCTCCGTTTTTAAATTAAATTTGAGATGTATTAAACTCATTTAAATTTGGAGTTTCCATATAATGTTTAATTTTAGTTTTTAGAAATTATTTAATTTGGATTGTGATTGCAAAAAAATATAACCATTAATGCCATATAATGTTTAATTCTTCTCCAAGGTGAATTGTTTGTTGTCCAAAAAAATACAATATGTTGATTAAACATGTTTACAAACAAAAATACATAAATATGATGAGTGAAATGATTTTGATTTTAATAATTGTGTTTTTTTTCATATATTGTAATAATAACATTATGATATAATTATTCAATAACATTATGATATAATTATTCACTAATAATAATAATTTTGATGTAATAATAATGTTAATTTTTAAATTTTATTATTCAAAGACTACAAGAAAAAACTATAATATAATTGTTTACTGAGATCACAATTATTATATTTTCCCCCAGATGGGGTGTCAATAGGGCCCAAAAGTCGATGGGAGATGATGGTGACTACCACCTCTTCATAGACCACGTGACCAACGCATGCCACCCTCCTATCCATTTAATCCCCCCTAATGCTACTCCATCACCTTCATTACTACGACTTCATCACCTTCATTATTGCGAGTGCGTCCCCTCTGGTGCTTTCATTCAAGAGATAAAGGATTGTTGTAGACCATCACCTCACTGCAAGTGGGAACTCCTCCTCAGGCTCTCCTTTTATGGCTTCCCCCCCCAATGACCTTTGCACCATTCCATCTCTCCCATCCTCTGCATTTGTTCTCTGCCAACCTACCTACTATTCACTATCGCCTGCCCTTTCTCATATACGCCTCACCTTCATCCACCGTTTTCCATGCCTAGGCTCCATGGGAAGCCAAAGAGAGGACCTCTCTGGTCCCAAAACAAGGTGGCCATTTCCTGTCAACATCCTCCTATCCTCACTCCATCACTCAGCGCCTCACCCCCTTCATCCGTCCATTCCTCCCCAAACTAGAGTGGTCTCCCACCTTTGTCCTTGCCATGGGAATGTCGCGTGGAGTGGTTCGACCTCTAAGGAAATTCTCTAGGTTATGATCCAGTCCCAATCCCAAATATGGCCTCGTCTTCTTAGCACACCTTTGTCAACCCAGCGAGCCCATCTCCCTCCGTCCCCTTGCCATCTTCAAATCTCGTACCATCCTGAGAGGATATCCTTGCACAGGTGGATGAGCTGCATGCTTATTTGGAAGCACCTCATGTGGAACCTGAGCAACTGCATGCTCTATTGGAAGTGACTCACGTGGACCCGAAGCATTTGCACGCTCAATTGGAGGTACCCCATGTGGAAGAGCCTTCGAGCTGAGAGTGTGCTTCTTGTGTTAGAATCAAAGGAGCGGTGGGAATACTACAGGATTTGGTCTTTGCAATTAGACAGGATATGGAGGACCTTCTCTTTCAGATGGAGCATTTGGAACATCGAGCATAGCAAATTGAATCTTTGCAGGGTACATTGCTCTGCTCACTGCATACTCCAGGATAGGCAATAGATGCCCCAGTTACTTCAGAGATGATTCTTGCCCCAACGACCCAAATGACTGCTGCGACAGAGACATACACACATCCTTAAGGCACACCAGATTTATAAGTGTCATCGTGCATGTTTTACTCTGTTAAATGTTCCAGTCTTTTGGAAGCTCAACACAATCAAATTTTGTATTACTCTACATAGTTTCTTTTTTTGTCATAAAGTTTTAATGGAGGATCTGTTGAATCGGTTTCCCCACGGTGCGATTCAAAAAACTATGTTTGTTTTAAATACTGAACTTAGAGACATAGCTAGGATGAATTGGTTTCCCCTTGGGGTAATTTAGCTCAAAAAAATCCTTGCTATCATTGTTGATACTATAATTCTGCTCCATAAAAGGTAATACATAGAATTCTTATTTAAAAATAAATAAATATTATATTTTATTTTTCCAAAGATTTGATTAATACATATTATTCAACTACTATAATATATTAAATTTATTAAATTAAATTTAAATTATTAAATATAAAGAATGTACAATAATAAGTCTTATCTATACACTTTCTATGAAATGGTTTTAAATTTTTTAACTCCATTACCAACTTTATGAATCTTTTATTAAAAAGTATGTAAATATTGGTTGAATATTCTATTAAAAAAGTACATGCTAAGTATTGTATATCATTGTTTTTTATTAAAGTGTATGCAACTATTGGATTTAGTTAATGAATAAAACATTTATTTGAACAATTACTCTTATAAAATGCTAATTTTCCTTTACTTTAATGATAACCTTATAATAATAATGATTCAAAATTAAATTTATAATAGTTATATTTAAAAAAATTATTATTTTAAAATTATAATTAATTAAAATTATAATTAAATTTAAATTATTAAATTTGAAAACTAAATCATTAATAATAATGAAATTTAATATACACAATTTGTTTTAAATGACTTTCTGATTTTTTGCTCTACTACTAACTTTATGAAACTCCTCATAAGTAAATGCAAATATTAGATTTGGTTAGTGAAAAAAATAATTAGTTTGTTAAGGTTAAAAGAATATTAAATTAAATTAATATTTAAAATTATAAAATATTAATAAAACTCAATAAATAAAATAAACAAAATCCCATGTGTAGATGTTATAGGGCTTGGTCCCCATCTTTGATGT
Organism: Picea engelmannii; assembly: GCA_009831015.1. Taxonomy (NCBI): domain Eukaryota; kingdom Viridiplantae; phylum Streptophyta; class Pinopsida; order Pinales; family Pinaceae; genus Picea; species Picea engelmannii. The sequence goes on along the minus strand of ML807468.1, from coordinate 17,271 downwards.
AATGATTACATCTAACATGGGTGCAGATGCATGCAATGTAATGTTTTGGTGATTTTGTTATCACTTGCCACTTCTTATTTTTGTAAGTGTATTAATTGTCCAGGACTAGCAATCTGGTTGATCTTGTCCTCATTAACCTTTAAGTTGTTTTCATACTAACTAACTGCCAATATCCTCGTAAGAGAGAAGCTTGTTGCGGTAATGGCAGACCTGAGTGAACCAGTCACATTTCCCATCCAATGTAAACCTTCACCCTTGAAGCTTTTGAACACGAGTGAACCTTCCACAATGACCGACCTGTGCAAACCTGCAACCTTGTAGCTTTTTGCTATATCCATCTCCCAGTGCTTTGACCTGTTTTTCCTATCCTCTTTTTCCTACGTCAACCCAAGCAAGATAGTTTTCCGAGCTCTTACTCCCTGTTTTATACACTGTTCCTCTTGTCTTATATAGGCCCCTCCTAGGTCCCCCCTAAATTTTAACCATTATTTTACTTCCTTCTCGAGCCTCCCGTTATGGAGGCTGAAGTCAATGCACTGATGAGCACAAATAACGACACTCTCTGGAAGGAATTTTTAAATTAACAGATGAACTCTCCACTCAAACCAAACTCCCCCCTCTTTATCCTAGACTATAATGTGCTCCTCTTTTTCAACTCCCTTAAGTACCTATCACTTCCCCCTAACCAGCTCCTATTTCTTTGTCCCCCTACCACAAGTCACAAATCTCCCCTTCACTCCCATCGAACCCTCTCAAACCGCTATCCCAGCTTCACAAAAATGGACACAGCCTCACGTGATGACCACTCATAGTATCTCCCCCCCCTCACCATCTTGCCACTGCTCCTCTCGCTCGATGAATATTTACATTTCCTTCCACTTCTAGTGTTAGTAACTTCTCCCCCAAACTGTGGCACCCCAAAAAAACTAAAAAGAAAATGGTACTAGGAGATGATGTTGGACTGGAGGACTCAGTCATTTTGTCTCTTTACATGCTCTTAGGTCGACTATCATATAGGAACCTCTGTAGAACTGATCTAGCAGACTGGGTGCGGTCCACCTGGAGCCCTCTGCTAGGCTACGAACCAGAGATATCCTACCTCCCGAGAGGTTGGTTTAGCTTCCATTTTAACTCTGCTGATGATTCCACACTCATTCTAGAAAGCCCGTGGGTGATAAAAAGATCTAACCTCATGCTAAAGCGATGGAGAGTCAGTTTCGAACCCTCACATGATTACTTCTTCCATCGTCATCTCTGGGTACTACTACCCAGCTTGCCTTTAAATCTCTGGAACAAAAAATCCCTTGAGGCCATTGGAAACTCGCTTGGGAATTTCATCAATGTGGACAAAGAAGCCATCACAGTGCCAACAAAAATGGTAGCTAAGGTTCTAGTGGAACTTGATTTTCATGAGGTTTTACTAGAAACTATTGACATAGAATGGAGATGACACTTCATTCAGCAAAAATAGACTACCACGGTATCCCCTTCAGGTGCACCCTCTGCAGACACACTGAACATCTAAGAAATCATTGTCCATGCTTCATGGAAGAAGACCTATATGAGGATGCCATGTTGGAACTTTCCACCCACACAAAATCTCCGGAGGAGAACACTCTTGTCTACTTCCCTGATAGTCTAGAGACAGAGGACTCAACGAACTTAGACTATATCTCAGGTGAACTCAAACCTATTTGTCCTACTCTTTTCTCTACTTCGACTGGCTGCGAAAAAAAACAGTTGAATGCTCTTTCATTACATGATCTAGCCCCCACATATTCCCCCCCGAGATGTCACTCTCCAGATACTGACACCATCCTGCCTACCATCAACCTCTTTCACCTCTTCAGCTTGTAATACATTTCTAGTCCCCCCTACCGAGCAGTCTCGAACCATTGTCACCACTAAATCCTCACAATTACCTAGCAATCCCCCCCTCACAAGTACCAGACCCACACAAGCACTAGGCATCCCCCCTCCCACCTTCTCTCATTCCCCCCTCTCTGTCACACCACATCCTTCCACAAACTATGAGACCATTTATCAAGGCTCTCCACTACTCACTTCCTTGATAGAGACCAATGGACCACCCTCTTGTGTCTCATATATGGAGAACAGTCCCTTTGGAGTGTTCCTTAACTCCTTCATCCCTTCCTATAGGGAAGTCCTTTCTCCCACTCCTCTCCTAACCTTCCGAGGAAGTAGAATCTTACACCCTTGGGAAACTGGTGAGGCCTCAGACCCCTTGAATGCTCCACACACATCCCTGGACACTAACTACACTTGGTCAAAGGGCTAGGGCTATGTGCACTCTTCAATTAAAACTAGGAGTGCCCGTAGAAAAGAAGATCCCACATCTCACATTGACACTGTGGTGCTTAGAGGCATTAAATCCCTTTCCAGGGCCAGAACATGATCCTTCTCTCTCTCAACATAAGAGGGGTCAGGGGTTCCCTGAAAACCACCTCATTTAGAAGGTTTCTCTCCAGGACTTCGTCAAATATTATCTTCTTACAAGAAACCATGTCGAGTGGTAAAAAATCCAGATCATTTTTAAATCAATTCCACCTGAATTGGCTCACTAGCTCTACAATCTCTATTGGCACATCTGGTGGCTTGGATGTCTCTTGGGATCCCACTGTATTTGATCTGGTTCCTCACCTCTGCTATGGGGGTATTCTACTCATGGGTACCTGCCTCTGGAATAATCAACAATTATCCCTGCTTAACATCTACGGTCCTTTCTTTGACCGTAAATCATTTTGGGATCAACTAGCTAACATGGGTATTTTGGACCAAGAAAATCTTATCGTAGTAGGAGACCTGAATCTCACTACCAGTGTGAGGGAAATTTGGGGATCTACTTTGGATCCTCTGGCCACTTACTTCAACAACCTATTTCTAGCACATGCATTGGTCGATTTACAACCGACGGACATGGTTCCCACTTGGCGCAACAACCGCACAGATCTTTATGCAATTAAAAAATGATTAGACAATATTCTCATCTCAGAGTCACTGGCCACATTGGATGGACGAATCCATTCTTGGATAGATTTTCTGTTTCTCTCGGACCACGCCCCCACTTTCTTACAACTTGAGACTACTCCTCATTCACAAGTGTACCCATTCAAGCTGAATACTAGCTGGTTACAAGAGGTAAGTTTCATCGATATTGTCAAGGAAGTCTGGCTCGATCCCACTTACCTCACCAAACTAGAGCCACAATGCCATCTAGTCTGGAAAGATTTAGAACTTAACAATCATCACTTTCTCCATGAAGACCTGATAGCTAGGGAACAATGCGACATGATCCTCTCCTTGCAACAATTGGAAACTGAAAGAAACAACATTCTACTTGCATATGAAGCCCGATGGCACCTACAAAGCAGATGATCTAAATACATTTTTTTTCCACTGATTTTCTACATCTAGAAAGAATAAAAATCACCTTTGGGAAATCAAATATGACTTGGGTAATACACACATGGGACATGCTGCCCTTAAGACTGTGGCCATTGCACATTTCAAGGATTTCTATGCGGCTACTTCTCACAACCATCTACAAGACTCGATATCCGTAGCCAAACTCTTCCCTTCTTTTGTCACAGCAACATACTTAACTTCACTGGAAAATCCTTGCACTATTCAAGAGGTCCTTAGAGCTCTAAATTCATTTAAAAAAGATATAAGTCCAGGCCCTGATGGCTAGACTGTAGAATTCTTTCTACATTTTTTTGAATTGGTTGAGACCAATCTGCTCGAACTTGTGGAAGAATCCATATTAAGAGGAAAAATCACTGGTGCCCTGAACTCTACTTTCATAACACTCATCCCCAAAGAAAACCATCCATCCTCCTTCGGGGATTACAGACCGATTGCCTTGTGAAATCTCTATTATAAACTGATCACTAAAATCATTTCCAATAGGATCAAGCCCATGCTCTCAAGAGCTCTTTCAAGTGAACAACTTGGGTTTTGAAAATACATACATATTTTAGACACTATTGGCAAAACTCAGGAGTGTCTACACAACATCAAGGAAAAAAAATCAAAAGATCTCATACTAAAACTAGACCTAAAAAAATCTTTTGACTGCATGGATTGGGATTTTCTCAGATTAATCTTGACACAATTGGGCTTCATTCCTTCCTCAATCAAATGGATCATGAGCGGAGTGACAACTGCAAATTTTTCTGTCCTGGTGAATGAAAAAACCTCTCCTTTTTTTGGCCGTGGTAGAGGCTTGAGGCAAGGCTCCCCCCTCTCCCCTCTCCTATTCATTATGGCCATGGAAGGGATATCTTTTCTTCTTAAAACCAATCAATCTAAAGGGAAAATATCTGGGATTAAAGTCTCCAGAGTTGTCCGGATTTTTCACCTATTGTTCTACCTATGAGGTATGATGCCAAGATTTTGACAATCGAAGATAGACCAAAACTTGACAAACTCAAAGTAGATGAGCTCCATAGAATTCTTATAGCATATGAGATGAGGACAGGGAAGGAAAAACCATCAAAAGGAGAAACAACCTTTAAGACATCTAAAACAAAGAAGAAGTAGGAGAAAAAGACCAATGAAGAGTTAACAAATATATTTGATGAAGCAGTTTCCAACTTCATGAAGCAACTCAAGAGAGGGACTGAGAAATACAAAGGAAATTTTGCTCTAATATGTTTCAATTATGGAAAAATTGGACACTTTGCCAATAATTTTCCCTATCCTAAGAAAGAGGAAAGTAACAATGAAATAACTTTCAAAGATCAGAAGAAGAGAAAAACCAAAGATAAAAGAAATTTCTACAAGAAGAAGAAAACTTTCTTTACCCAAGAAGGAAGTAGGTCATTTGAATAAAGTGAAGAAGATGATCCATAGCTCTTATTTATGGGTATAAAAACTCAAGATGATAATCATTCAAAATATGAAGAAGAAGTGAACCTTGAGGAATAATTTTTCCATGCAATTGAAGAACTAAAAAAATATGAAAGAAAAAACAAGTTACTAAGGGAACAACTTATAAACTTTGAAGAAGTTATAAAATGAAGAGAAAAGGAGGTTTCCAAAACCATTAGTGATTTAGAACAAATTATTATTGAGTTAAAAACCCAACTCCAAGAAACCAAAAGAAAAGAAGAAATCTTGAATAAGGAATTGAATGAAAAACAACAAACATGTAGGATATTGGAAGATGAAATAACTTAACGAAAAGGGAAACAAGAAAAATAAGACATTCAATCTAAGTTTGAAAACAACTCAAAAATCCTGAACAACATTCTTAGCAGTCATAGATCATCAAATGATAAAACAAGATTAGGATATGATCCCTCTGCAAAACAAGATAATGACAAAAAACCAATCAACTATGCAGATGCTCTTAAGAACTCTATAAGAAGAGAAGAAAATAAAGCAAAGACAATATCATTTAAGACTGTCCCAAATAAACAAAAATCTTCACTCCCTACTAAAGAAAAAAATGACAAAAAGAATAGAATCATCACAAGGAATCCCTCTAACAGAAATCAATATATTTTCCTTGGATATTTCTATTCCTGCAATAATTTTGGACATAAAGCAGTACATTGTAAATCTTATATAAAGTACAATCCAAGAATGTTCAAAGATACAAAAACAATAAGAATAATGCAGAAAGAAGAAATTATAACTCATTATCACCCTTACAAAACTTCAATATTGAATGCCAAAAATGAAACAATTATGGTCATAAGGCCGATGAATGTAGATTTCCAAAGTATTCCATGAAGGAAAGTATCTCCAACATTAAGGAAAATTATAAGAAGATACAAAGAATAAAATCCATAGTACAAAGGAATAAAATGATGAAGATATTGCACCTGAAATTAATAAAATCAACAATCCAAGAATGTTGGGTGAAGTGTCTGATAAGGTATATGGAAATCAAAGTTATGCATATAAAGTGGATCAAGCTCAAGAAAAGAAAACTTCTAAAGAAAAATGTGACACAATTACAAAACTTGATAATGTCTTGCAAATAAATTATCCATTACCCAACAAATGGAAAATGAAAAAAGGAATTTCTCAAGAAATAGATAAAGAAGATTTTGTTGCATAAAATAATGATGATGATGATGAAATTTCAATAGGAGATCAACCAGAAGAATTAAGTGATGATGATCTTGGAAATTTTCAAACATTATTTTGATGATCTACTAAAAACTCCTCCTCAACAAAAATATAAAAAAAAGAAAGGAAGGAGGAATTAGGGAAGACTTAAGATTGTTCCTGTTGATACCCCTATTATCACTGAAATTTTGTCCACAAATGGTTACAGGAATCCAGTATCTCCAAAAACCTATTAGTTCATTCATAGCCCCAAAAATACATTTCCAAAGGGCACAAAAACTATACAACTGGTTATAAAATTGACATGCGCTTAGAATCCAAAGGAAGCACGTGCACATGCTCAAGTAAAAAATGCAAGAAAAGCGCACATGTGCCCGATGTGCAACTGTGTACGAAAAAATCCATGCACACCTGAGAACGACGCATTTATGGTTCTTGTTGTCCCCTCACCCACTTCTGGTTCAACTCCCAAGTCGATTTGACCCTCAAATCTGATGCTGAATCCGAGTGGGGGGCTGGTCAAAGACCTAAGGGTGCCCTAAAGGGCCCCTTGTTCACACTAAAGACCGGTTGGATAATGCCTCAAATATTTTCTATAAAAAGAGGCCATGGGTGCACTATGAATTCAATAATCTCATTATATTGTTATGCTGCCTCTATTCTCCTACAAGGAAACTCTTTCCTTCTTGGAGCATTCTCATTAAGCTATTCACCTCACCTCTTGAGGGAATAAGCTTGGATTTCTTCACCATTTCATTTCTAGTTTTCCATTTGTAAGAATATCTCTCACATAGGGGACTGAAGAGCCCTCACTTGGAGGAAGAGGGGATCCATAAGTCCCCCTTTTTCCTTGGTGTTTTCCCACTAATATAATCTCTCCATTGGTGGCATGAATATTGGTCAATTTTTTGATTAATTTTGGTTCTAATTTCCTTATGCATTGTAGTTTTGTTTCTTTAGTTGTTATTAGCTTAGTTGGTTATTTATTTCATGTGATTGAGTCATTTGAATCATACACTAACTTCTGTCCTTTTCAGCTGACTCAACTAGACTTGCAAGTGTCCCTCTTTTCCTCATTCATGTGGAGAAAATGATACAACAGGTTGGCGACCATACTTGGGAAAGTTATCAATTTCCTCTCTATTTGGGTTGTTTGAACACTTATTTTTGATCTATTTACCTTGTAGGGATCATAACCAACCCATTCCTACCTGTAAAGAGTTGAATTCAGAGTTGGAAGAGGAGAATTTCATTTAAAATTTTCTTCTTGGACGCGTATCAGAATGTGCACGGGTTTTCCAGCCCACAGGCGCATCTTGCAAGCACTGTGCGCCAACATGACCGTGTTTCCCAACGCATTCTGCGCTCAGTGCACCAACATGCCCTTGTTTCTTTGTGCGTTGGCGCCACATGCGCCTTTGTCTAAACTGGGGCTCGCACATCTGTCCAGAAATCCAACATTGTAAGAGTTTTTTGTGATGTTTGGAAGGCCCCTAGCCTTCTAAATATTGATTCTATGCAATTTGTAAATGCACCACACTTAGATTCCCTCTCCACATGAAGGGTTAGTCAAAACATAGGCACTTAGGGGGTTAAAAAGAACCATGTTTCTCCTCTTTTGCTTTCATTTTTCCACATGGATGGCTTGTTTTGATTGTAAAAGTTAAGTTAAGATCATTTGCTATCACATATATAAACACTTGCGTTGGGATCATAAATCAAACTTCAATCATTGAGTATGTTCTTCTCTCGCACCATAGAGTGATCTTGAGAATAAAAAAAAATGATTGAGGGAAGATTTCATCTCCCTTAAAAACAAAATGTTTAGGAGAGGATAGAGACCCCCTAGGGCCCCTCTTAGTTTCTTTTCAAAAAATCTTAAATTTGTAAGGGCCCATACATGCCCACATGTAGATTAGGATAGTTTTTGAAGCTACTTTCTTAGTTTACATCACTAGGGGAGTTTAAATATTATTGTAATGGGCCCATACATGCCCACATGCTTGCAATCTAGGATAGTCTTTTGAAACTTTCTTAGATTAAATCACATTAGGGAGTTTAAAGGATTAGTAAGGATCCATATGTCCACATGATAGTTCTTTAGGGACTTTAAAATTCTGCAAGGTTGTACCAATGACATCTAGTAAGATAGGTAATCAAGACTTGTAAGGACCACATGAAGTCCACATGCTGGAAGGTGACACTTAACTTATTACAAATTTGGCACATTTTATCACTTTCTCACACACAAAGTCACTACTCACTCACATAATTTCATTTTGAATTGTGGAGGTTGAAGTAGGTTCTCTCCAAAGGGATTCCAAAATGTCCCACTATTTCTTGAAGGAATTATCTACTCTCACTTAATTCAAATGAGATTGGTTCACACCCCCAATATCTCAAACAAACACATCTATTTTTTTTCTAAAAACTCACTAAGTTTTCTTCCACAGGAGGTGCCAAAATAAGTCTAGGTAGGATCTCAGGGATAGGCATCCAAATAACTCCCCGTTATCTGGTTCTCACATCTTCAAACATTAGAAGTTGACAAATAGGGAACTTTAAAATCCTCCAAGTCAAGTGTTCCTACACCATAAGGCAGGGAGATACCCATGAAGGGTCAAAGGCCAAGGTCCAGTTGTTCTGTGTGCCCCCCCTTGAGGCACCCACCTCTTGGAAGGGATCCAACCCGTGACCCATTTCTGAGGCCAAAAATCTAAATGCCACACTTTGACTGAGGTACCTAATGGCCAAATTTTAGAACATCTACCCAGGTGGCAATTGTGGAATGCAATTGCACCTTGATCAGATTTTGTGTGGCTATTGGGAAATATCACCATCTCTTTCGAGATATGCACCCTCTACCCCTCATTATAACTGATTATTTCATCCTTCACTAGTTCCTCTTTCGGTGGCTTCAAACCCCACTATTGAGTGCTATTGGAAGGTCCAATGCTATTTGAGAGGAAGGACATTACGTCTTTTTAGGACATGAACATTTGTTTTCTTTGTTCTCCCACGTGGACAAAATCCACCTGCCCACATGTATGGTTCTTGTCAATTGATTTATGTATGATGATCTTGTGATTACATGAGATTGCGAGATATATTGTGAAGGTCCAAAATTATACAAAGACTCTTGTTCATTTATTTCTCTCATCATCATTCACACACATTCACTTTTCTAGTTGAACATCATAGGGGACCCACAAAATCCCCATCGTTCCAGATTCTTGTAGAATCTCCCTCCCTTTCTTGGAGGAGTTCCTAGTCTTGCCAACTCATCAGCTCAAACCTCTCATACCCCTGTGAGTGTTACTATTTTGGGATCAACTTTCCTTGGTTCCACTTTACTTGGGTCCAATTCCCAAGGCCAACCATCCACTATCTATCCTTTACAAGAGAGCAGGGGAAAAACTTCTTCTCAATGAGGAAGTACAACCCCACCCAACCCCCCTCAAGGGTCAAGTACACCACTTTCTCACACCAAGGATGGAACCAATCCTCCACCTCCACTCCACATGCCATATTTGGCCTCCCTCAATATACCATATCTGAGTAAGCTCACGAATGATCCCAAACTACCTTCAGACATGGACTGCAATGCCTACCAAACTACCTTCGGACATTCCCAACTTCGAAGGAAAGGTGGGAGAAGATCTCGCCAATCATATTGTGACCTTCCACTTATGGTGCTCTTCAAACAACATCATTGATGACTTCGTCCGTTTAAGGTTATTTCAGCGCACAATCACAGGTCCATCGACCAAATGGTATGTGGATGAAAAATCAGGGTCCCATGTGACTCTTGAATCCCAAATAATTTTTGACCTTCTTTCAACTACCAATCCATCATGAAAATGGTCTCAAACTTCTCTCCAAGTTTAAACAAACCTTAGCCATAGATATCGCTAACCACATTCACGAATGGCGTCGACGATGTAGTTTATGCAAAGTAGAAACCACCAAGCAACAATGCCTCGATTGGTTTCTCAGATCACTCGTCCCTCTCCTTGCCAAAGATGTGGCCTCCACCTTACCCCAAAGTGAAGAGGAAGCCATCAACAAGGCTAAAAAATATGACCTCATTTATTCACAGTAAGGATACTTATATACAGTACTACTTGACGCCTCGAGACCCGTACCATTCGGCCAAGACAAACTTGGGATGTCTCACTTAGTGGATGGATTGATTGGTACCACAAAACACCACAATCCATACACCCAATCACCACCTATGTATGGTACACCCCAATATCCGTCGATATATGGAGGACCCCTTTATTATCCTCCTCCCCCTTATCAACAACCATACCCTGTTGTCCTCTCTCCACCCATCAGTGGATCCCCGTCGACACCCATGATGCGCCCGACTGTTCAACCAAGTTCTGGTACTCCCTCTACCTCAGCATACACCCCGAGCACTAGTGAAATCGCTATGCCTTCCTATGTACCCTATGGGTCATTACCACAAAATAATCCATACTTTCCATTTCCTGGTCCTCCACAGCCCATTGCTCCTCCACAAGTACAACCACATGTTGGGGTTAAATTTGTTCATCCCTCTCCCATTCAACAATTTTAGAATTTTGAACAAATGAATATGAAAAATCTGACCCATCAGTCAAATAATGCGAAAAATAAAGGGAAAAACCAAAACAATAATAACCCAGGACCAGGGGGAAACAACCCCCAAAAAAACCAACCTACTGGGGGCAATCAGAATCAAGAGAACCATAACCCCCAAGGGGGAAATAACAAGAAATTCTAAGGGAGGAACAACAACAACAACCTCTAGATGAACTTCCCTTGTGATCTTTGTGGTGAGCATGGCCATTATACTCGCCATTGCCCCCAAATTTCCAACTTCAAATGGATGAAATATTTCGTGAATGCGCCGCATTCCCCAGTGCCACTTGCCCCTCAGCAGGCCCCACAACAATATTTGCAACAACCACCCCCAGATGTGTTGCAAAAACATATTCCACACCAAGGTGTGATGAATACTCAACAAGAGATGCATCCTGCCCCACCACAGATGGGACAATATCAAAACCCTGGGAATCCGGTGGATCACAATATCCTCCTTACTAGCAGAGAAGAAATTATTCTACAAACGCGCAGTTGTCAATACAATGCACCCCCTAAATCTACTCCCACCACTTCGAAAGCAACTCCAGTTACAGCTGGAAAACCATTGATGATTCCATGCCCTAACACTGAACCACCCATTCGTATTCCTTGCATCCCATTACGATGGAATGTCAACAACCCTCAGGCTAGGTGACACACAATTACAGTTTGGTTGATGACTTGGCCCAATCTCCTGCAACCATGCCGATCTTGGAGGTTCTCCAAACCTGTCCCACTCAATAGAAATCATTCATTTCTACCTTGGGGGAAGTCGACCCTGCTGATACTAGAATCATCACATTTGATCTAGATTGTGGGGAACCCCGTCTCCCTGCTTTGGTATCTTTCCAGATACCGGTCAAAATTTGGAACATCACAGTTCATCGATGCATCATTGATGAAGGTGAATCCACATGCATCATGTCCAAAATGGTATGGAAGAAATTGGGCTCCCCTGAGTTAATACCATCCGCCATCACTTTGAAATATTATGATGGACGACCATCCTCTCTTGAAGGGATCTTTCAAAATGTCCCCGTTGAACTCGGGGGAAAAACCATTCTTATTGACATTGAGGTTATTGACTCTCCACTCGATTACAACATCTTGTTTGGACGTAGCTACATGTACGCTATGAAGGCTGTGGCCTCTTCTGTGTTTCGAACGATGATGTTCCCCCACAATGGGAAGATCATCACCATCGACCAAGTTTCATATTATGAGCCTAACCATTCCTCCAACATCAATAACATCCTACCTCTTATCCACACTAATTCCAATGCCTACCCACTCATAGAGATGGCCCCCTGAATTTTCAAGGACCCATCCTTGCTGGGGAGATACCATGGAGCACCACTGCTCATCCACCCCTCGTCAAAAGTGTGTTTCGTATCTTTCGATGGCACTGAAACTGGAGATACCATTCCTCCCACAGAGGCTTCTCCACCCCTCGACGTCCCACCAGTTGAATAAATCCTACCTCAAGGATTACTTGAGAACCCTACAACACCTCTTACCCCCGATTTCACCCTTCCCCAAGGGACAATCCTGGTTTGGGAGATCATCCCCCAAGCCATCACTCAAATCCCCTTCTTCTACCCCTCATAGGGCGTATAATCTTTCTAGGTAGCCGCAACACTTACCCTTCCCAACATGTTGTTGGCCATTCTGGTATGGTATCTCCACCCACCCACGATGGTTCCTCAACCATTCCTCCCTTCCCAATTAGAGAGAATCCCGATGCAGATTCTAATATTAACTCCAACCGCACCACCCTCACCCCCACTTTCCAGCACCCCACCACAGCTGGGGGCAGACGGAAGAAGAAGGATCCCACTGCTCCACTTCCACCCTGAGTTCAACCTCCTTGTGCACTATGCAAGAGAAAGGGACACCCCACAAATAGATGTCTCTCTCCCCCTGAGTTACACAATTTGATCCAACTCCCTCGAGCAACCACCTCACTCACTGCTTCCCCAAGCACACATAGTACTATGACCACATCCCCTACTACAGCTAGTAAAGGGATGTGAACCAGATTCACATGTGCCATCTATTTAGAGTATGGCCATTACACCCACCATTTCCCTGTGCTACCTCAGTTTCGACAGATGCTCATGGCAGTACGCCAAAGTTTTCAGCAAGACCCCTCTCCGTCTACATCATCAGGTACTCACGTCACTGACATCCATTATGTCATGACCTTAGTCATCGAACGAATGAGATGCCCTTGATCTCTTTGTGAATCACTTGATCATTTCACATACCAGTGTCCCACGATCATTGAATATAGGCATCGTCAAATGTCCCTTATTCAAAATCCTCCAAACCCCTCACTTCCTGCGATACAAGTAATTCCCCCTACTCCCTCTCCAGATAATGTTCACATCACCTCCCCTGAACTTGAGGCACTTCCTACCCCTCCATGGTTCATGAATAGACAACCTGAATATTTACCCCCAAATCCTCCCAACTCTCTGGTTCATTTCCCTTAGGAAATATTAACCCCACCCATGGTTCACAACCCACAGTGTATGAACATCTGGTTTATGAAAAGCACGCCATCACACCATCTTTGTGATAACCTGTCGACATATTCACCACCTAAAGATAATCACACGGTGACAGTCACCAATGTTACTTCCTCGGATCCCCTATATTCTCACATGTTCCACTGCGATGAAGATATCCTTGAGGAACTAACTACACCTGATTGCCCATGGAATGCACTCCATCACAGAGAACTCTTTCTCTCACAGGAAGCCTTTGACCCTCCTAGCCAAGCCTCCATATGTGCAATCAAAACCAAGGATTTTATCCCATCTGGGCATATAGACTGGTTCAAAAACCCTATCCTTTCCCCTGATGATTTTTAAGAAGGCAACATGGCCAAAATTCCCCCCACTGCAAAATTGATATTTCCATCAAACCTGGAATCATAGAAGAAATCACCGTTGGCACCGCATGCTCCCCTAAGGAACTCATAGCTTACAAATCTCTCTTTTAGGAATACCGAGATATTTTTGCCTGGTCATATATAGAGATTCCTGACCTCGATCCTTCTATTGTCGAACATCACATCGAAACATGGTAGCATGTACAAATGAGGTGGCATTGTAGGCCCTACAACTATATCTAATCCCTTTTTCTAAACTTCCATGCTCAATTACAGGATCTCAGAGCATCCATTTTCCAATCCGTCTTCAACCATATGATCAAGATCCTGCCACCTACACAGTCACATTCCCCAGGTCACCATCCATCCTTGTCCCTGGGGGAACATTTTTCTCACATCACGCCCATGTACGCATGCTCATGTTCAAAATTCTCAAATAACTATTGAATGTTCTTTATCTTTAGATATTGTTCATGTCGGGTATTTTTTTTTATGTGTGTAGGTACTTGGTCACCACAAATCAACACAACCCCTTCAGGTAAATGCTAGACACTGGTATGTATTCATCCCCTCTGAATACCAATTGCATCTCCCAATCACACCCTTCAACATTTTCCTGTAGGATCCTCACATCCGGCTCTTTAGTACTATCACCTCTGCTGCATTTCAAGTACTGTCACCTGGTAGAACTCTCCCCCACATGAGTCATCCCATTCATTAACACTCATGCTGCTTTCACCCCCAGGGATGGGAGTCTCGATAGTCTTACGCATGTTTGAGAATTAGCCACATACTCCTTCTTCTCATTTTTCTAGCTTTCCCAATGGACTCCCAGGTTCTCTCATCATCGTTTCAATTTGACTGCACCATCGCAGTATCATTAAACTTCCATTTCATCCACAATCAGTCTTCCCATATGCAAATTTGCCTCCATTCATTTACCCCATAAATAAACCCACCCATGGGGCCCCCACCCTCCACCAGTTCTCCATACACCTTGCACCCTCACAGGCCAAGACATCTTGCACCTGGGCACCTATTTCTGTATCTGTATGCTTATCCCAACTTATTCTTTATTCATTCGGTAATTGTACAAAGCCTTTGTTTCCAAGCATTTACATAGCTTTTTGTTGTCACCTTTAGCGACCTTCATTTTTCGGCAAAGAAACCCTTGTCGCCCTTGGTTGGGGCATTCCTTTACCTTATACACTTGTTGACATCGTCCATAAACCCTGAGTATCCCACAGTCCATGTACCCCCTATCTCTGAGTTTGTCCACTTTGTCCCACCTCTGGCACAATTTAAACCCACGTCTAGTCGTCTCCCTGATGCTAGATCTAGTTTCATGGTTGTTTCCACTCATACTTCACCTATATCCTCAACCAAGGGAAGTCTTGAGTATCACCACATCTTGAATTTTTCCATGTTCCTCATCAGTTCCTGACCTCATCTAGTGGATTTCATGAAGCCCTTTGCTTCTTGGAGTCATGTCTCCCTTTCTGTCGACATCAACACAATTTCCAGAAGGGCGACAATATCTTGAATCTCATTACCTTTACAATGAGGAGTATCAGATGACACAGGGAGAACCATCATTGCTCCCTGCTGTCTTTGACCCCCATAACATTCAACTTCAACACAATCTCATGTTATGGTGGGTGTTACTTTGTGACTATTGCGGTTGTTTTATACTAGCCGAAGACCTCTAAAATTTGATAGGCTATCAATGCCTATGAGTCATCGACACTTCTTACAGGTGTCATTGCCTCTTTTCAGAGTATGTTCACCATAAGAATTGTCATCTTCCATCATCAAAGCATCTTGGAGGGCGTTGCAATTATCTACATCAACATACAACTTTAGCTACTGTCTTACACATTTGAGTTACATGACATGAGCATGGGGCATGCCCGCCTTGTTTGTATACATTTTTTATTTTCCCACACCTAAAGACAGGTTCGAGTCAAATAGTTTCCCCTTTCCTTCCAACGGATCACTCTTGCAGTTCCTCTCAACACTCTTTCTTACAATGGTACTCTCAGTAGAAGAAACATTGATGTATTTCGGCTATACGTATGCTCCTAACCTCACACATGAGGGGCCATCTGTTATCTCTGAAATTTCATCCGCAAATGGTTACAGGAATGCAACATCTCCAAACATCTATTAGTTCATTCATAGCCCCAAAAATACATTTCCAAAGGGCACACAAACTATACAACTGGTTATAAAATTGACATGCGCTCAGAATCCAAAGGAAGCGCATGCACATGCTCAAGTAAAAAACACAGGAAAAGCGCACATGCGCTTGATATGCGACTGTGTACACAAAAATCCGCGCACACCTGAGAACGAAACATTTATGGTTCTTGTCAGCCCGTCACCCACTTTTGGTTTAAATCCCAAGTTGATTTGACCCTCAAATCTGAGCTGAATCTAAGTGGGGGGCTGGTCAAAGACCTAAGGGTTCCCTAAAGGGCCCCTTGTTCACACTAAAGACCGGTTGGATAATGCCTCAAAGATTTGATATAAAAAGAGGCCATGGGTGCACTATGAATTCAAGAATCTCATTGTATTGTTACGTTGTGTCTATTCTCCTACAAAGAATCTTTTTCCTTCTTGGAGCATACTAGCATCATCTCATTAAGCTATTCACCTCACCTCTTGAGGGAATAAGCTTGGATTTCTTCACCATTTCCTTTCTATTTTTCCATTTGTAAGAAGATATCTCACATAGGGGACTCAAAATCCCTCACTTGGAGGAAGAGGGGATCCATAAGTCCCCCTTTTTCCTTTGTGTTTTAACACTAATATAATCTCTCCGTTGGTGGCATGAATATTGGTCAATTGTTTGATTAATTTTGGTTCTAATTTCCTTAAGCATGGTAGTTTTGTTTATTTAGTTGTTATTAGCTTAGTTGTTTGTTTATTTCATGTGATTGAGTCATTTGATTCATACACTAACATCTGTCCTATTCATCTGACCCAACTAGACTTGCAAGTGTCCCTCTTTTCCTCATTCAAGTGGAGAAAAGGATACAACCCCTATGAGCATTGAAGAACAAAAGAATGAACATGATCAATAGATAACTAGCATCATTGAAAGAAGCATGGCTTGATGAATTTTTTCACCTGCCAAGGAGCAATGCTGGTTATGTATTCTCTTAGTGAATTTATGTGAATGGTTTCTTGTTATAACAATATTTTCCTCACCCTATGAAAATTTTCTTAGAAGGCCTTTTCCATTTCCCTATGTAGACTTGAAGTCCCTTTTTGTAGTTCCCAGAGATAAAAATAATTTTTTCCCACATATATGCGCCCTAACTATTGTACGACACGCGTATATGTAGGTTGCACCATTACATCCCTCGTACATCGAGTTTTGTACCCAAAATTAAAACATGGTCTTGAGTTTCCATGTCACGTCACAAGATCCATGATCCTTGACCTTCCATATACTGGAAACATTCTGACTCGGCCATTCAGTTCCATTTGAAGGCTATAAATGGGCCATATCCAAGCTGTGGAAAATAGGAGAAGAATTCAACTTTGAGAGCAAAGTTACTCTAGAGAAATTACTCACTTCAAATTGAGTCTACATCCCTTTATCCTTTTAAGTCTAAACACTTTGTTCAACCCCT
>ML807467.1:105968-119581 GCA_009831015.1 Picea engelmannii | reverse complement strand
GTCAACTAGCAATAACCACATTAAGTAAAAAGTGGTTGATATACGCCGATAGGCGTCATTTTTCATTTGTTTTTAATTAATAACGTCGATCAGAATATATCAACCACTTTTTACTTAATATGATTATTGCTAGTATAATTTACAATGAAGCCATGGTAGTTACCCAATGCGACCAAAACTTTTGCAACTTTTTTAAAAACATTATAAATCCCAAAAGTTTCATGCAATTTTATCACTGTCAACCTATGTTTGACCACATATATATCGTTGACCCATGTCTTTCCACATACATATATGTCTGTGATCGAATTGATTAATTTGAGTGATGTAGTATATACGCGATGACCCTTGTTTCACCAAATATGTATTGTTTATGAGCTAATAAAATTTGTCTATTTCTGGTAAGTAATGGATTGCGTATAGATATGAATGTTCGAAGTGGTCTTATTAGACTCCATTAAAGAGGAGTAATTTGAAAACCGCAGTAAAAATCAATATTTGTTGATGAGTATATTCTCCAAAATTAAATATTTAATAATGAATTAATGATTAATCTATATTTAATGTTGGATTATGTAAAAATATGAATGTCTTATCTTGTTATATTTAAATTATTTTTCTTTTTTAAATAAAAAAGGGGGAGGATCCTGCTATGATATATTATCAAAAATCTGTAACAGAGTGTACATGGTCAAGAGTCTAGAACGTCCAAAATGCTGCCGGAAACTGGAAACCAGCATAGAGACATGGCAAAAACAGCTATAATCTATTGGCACCTGTCCTGCCCGAAGGAAACCAGGACAGGTGCCTAAAGTCTAGTGGAATATAAAACAGTAACATAAAGCTAAAGCCATAAAACATGAAAATCCTAGGTGATTGGTGACCTGTCATCTTCGTTTGTCTTCCACGTGGAGCCAGCCGGGATGGCGAAAGACTGCGCACAGAGTGGACACTTGCGCCGTGTTGGAGCACCAGAATGGGCATCGAACAACACGTCTAGGCGTTGTCCCATGATGAGTGCACGATGCTCCAGGTCAGCCATGTGGCCTCGGAGCTCAAACACCAAGAACAGGTGCTCCTCGTGGAAGAGAAAACCATGCATGTCACCACCATCGATGGGCGCGCTGTGCTTCTCGTCATCCTGTCCACCGCTCCTGTCCTCCATTTGCTTCTCGTCACCCTGCGCACCTCCAACATCAAACGTTGTCTCCATGCTCTGCCAAGGAGCCTCTTCCTCAACAATACAACCAGGAAATTTGGCATCCATCCTGAAAGTGTGATTTCCATCCCCACTGCCAGACCTCACTCTGTCGCTCGGCGCTTCCATGGTCGACAGGTCCTCCAACGTTAGGTCCTCCTCGACAATGCATGCCAGGTACAATTTCTCCGCACTATCCTCCAATTTGACGGTTTCCAGATTGCTACAGCCAATTTCCTTCTCGGCGATGGTAGAGAGCAGAGCCTTCTCCTCGGCTTGAGCCTTTTGTCTCAGCATCGAAGTGGCCATGACCAGAGCGGGTTCGAGTTGCTCCCTGCACTGTCGCTGTTCCTTACGGGCATACCAAGTCGAGCCACGTCGTGGCACACCCCTTTTCCTTGGCATGCTGCTGAGCTTTCTCCCAGAAATGTGCACAGGCTGAAGCCAATTGAGAACGAATGCACCAGTAGCGATTCTCCACAGAAGAGTGGTGTACCAGGGCACAAGGAGCTCTGAGCAACACCAGCGTCTCCAAACCCAGAGCAGAACCATGGGCGAAACACTAAAAAACCAATAATCCGAACGCAAATCCTCATGACCGCATTTACCATTGCACTCGTCGAATTCGTAAATGCTCGCTCGCTCGAAGAGTCCTCCCATCGCAGAGCGATAATGGCTATCCTGCATCCGTAGGGCGGGTGTTAAATGGATGGCCTCCCGCATTTAAACCTTGACTTAAGTTGAAGCCAGATGTCACGCTTACTCCAGCTGTCACCCCATATGGGGGTTATATTTAAATTATTAAACAGAAAGACTAATTATAATTAAAATATTTGTGAGACATGTTATTAAGTATGAGAGGGATGTGTAATTCTTTCCATGCTCATGCAGGGATTTTGGGAGATTTTTCGAGGGTCATAACTTTTGACTAGGAGTTCACTGTAGTGCTCTTGGATCTATCCGATTGGGCATGGTCTGGACACTTTTCAGGGCCAAATTCCCTCATATAAGGCCTTAGATTGAGCCAAATTCCTTCATATAAGGCCTCAAATTGAGGTTTTAGTGTTTTTATTGGAGTTTTTTATTTTTCAATTATCAATTATCTCTTAGTTTATGAGCTTAATCAGAAAAGCTAGTTGAAAAATAGTGTCATGCTAGTTATCTCTTAGTTAGTGGTCAATTTTAGATTCATGTTCGTTGTTTTTCTAAAAAATGATTGTTTTTCTAACATTAGTTGTTTTCCCATATAGTAGTTATAAGGGGTTGAACTTGGATTGTAATAGTTAGTATGGAGAAGGAATAAAAGAGACTTATTTTCCATTCTCCAGTGTTTTCATGGTTTATTTGATCTTATGAATGAATCTCAAACTTTGGCTACATCACATGCTTAACATAAAGTTAACACTGAGTGTGTATATAGAGAATCTCTACCATAAATCAAATATTTACATTATATTATTAACTTTTTATGATATCTTGCAAAATGATTTAGTGCATTGATTTTATTGATATAACACTTCAAAATGAACAAATTGCATATATTTAAGAAACTATTCAATGAAACTTAATGCCAAAACATTTGGCATAATAAAGTACAAATAAAATGAATGTGAATAGAATATCAATAAATAAACATATATATGTCAATATAATAAACATGTATCCTTAGAGGCAAATATATGATGAATACATATTATTAAAGTTATATACAATGATATACATTTTAAAATTTAGTTTTAATTTTCTACGAAATGCATGCCATCAATATAGCTTCATCTTAACTTGGGATTCATCACTTAGCCAAAGCAATCAAATATCTTGAGATGCAAAAGTTTTCTTAATTTTTTTCAATTTATAAAATATTTTCACCTTGATAGAGTTTATCCCTCTAAACACATAAAAAATCCAAAGTTAAAATTAAACTATATTGATTTTACTTATTTTTTTAATCTAGATGATAAGAAATAGTATTTAAATTTTCAATTTACAATTAAAATAATAATAAAAAACATTTTAAATAAAAATTAAATTGTGTAATATTAATACAACATTTTTTCGTTAAAAATATATATATTAAAATAAAGGAGTAGGGTATCTATACTTCTGTAGACTTTATAAAGGGTGATCTTAAAAATATATCATCATCATATCATTTGACTTTAAATTTTATATTAAAATATATATTATTTGACTTTAAATTTTAAAACTCTATAGACCGTGACCTTAAAAATATATCATCATCATATCATTTGACTTTAAATTTTATATTAAAATATATATTATTTGGCTTTAAATTTTAAAACCCATTTTAAATAAGAGTTGAATTTTGTAAAAGAACTATTTTTCATTAGAGTTGAATTTTGTAATATTCTTATAATATCCATTTTAAATAAAAATTGAATTTTGTTATTGTGATAAAATATTTTTTATTTATAATAGTTATAATAAAACAAATTGATATTAACATAACATTGTAATATTCTTATTCTTATAATATCAATTTTAAATAAAAATTGAATTTTGTTATTGTGATAATTTTTTATTTATTTATAATAGTTATATTAAAACAAATCGATATTAACATAACAATTTAAAATAGTTAATTGAAAGGTTTTACTACATTAAAAATTATACTATTTGAGTTCTTATATATTAAAATAATAATTTAATAAATATGAAATTACAATTTTCACTCCTAAAATCTCATTACCTCTGAGGCTCTGCCCCTGCGCTTCAATAATTAAAAAATGTCATGTGATTCATGCCATGCCATTAAATAATATCCATTAAGGCCGCCGTCCACCCCGGCGCCGGCGGCAGTGTTGGCTCCGATCTACTGGAATGGCTGGACCGGCAGAGGGTGGCCTTGGCTGTAATTGTGTCATTTGGTAGCGAGGTAATTCTCTCTGCAGAGGAAATCCACGAGCTGGCGCTAGGGTTTGAGGCGAGCGGGGTCCCGTTCCTCTGGCGTCTTTGTCTTCCGCGGTATTCTGACGGCGGCCCAGATGATCACCTCCGAGTCCTTCCAGAGGGATTCGAGACTCGAACCCGGGACCGAGGTCTGGTCGTGCAGCAATTGATACTGCAGGTGCGGATCCTCTTACATTCCTCGTTTCGTGGGTTTCTGAGCCATGGAGGCTGGAGCTCCACCATCGAGTCTCTCAGTTTCCGAATTTCTCACATTTTAGGTTTTCGGAATCTCTCACATCTTAGGTTTTAGGTATTGTAAACTGGGTTTCTGAGCCATGGAGGCTGGAGCTCCACCATCGAGTCTCTTAGTTTCGGAATTTCTCACATTTTAGGTTTTCGGAATCTCTCACATCTTAGGTTTTAGGTATTGTAAACTGGGTTTCTGAGCCATGGAGGCTGGAGCTCCACCATCGAGTTTCTCAGTTTCGGAAATTTTTCACATTTTAGGTTTTATTTTAAGTTTTCTGAATTTCTCACATTTTAGGTTTTACATCTAAAATAATAATAATAATAATTTTAAATAATAATAATAATAATTTTAAAGTTATCTTTCTAAAAAACACATATTTTTATTATAAAATTTATTTAATTATTTTAAAACATATTTCCAAATTTTTAAAATTTGTAATAAATGGACGCTTCGCCAAAAAGTTAAGTACAATAATCACTTCAAACAAATTTGAAAGTTAGAAATAGAAAGAGAGATGAGAAGTTGCTGCAGCAGATGGGGATTGTATAATGTAATTGCATATTTAGGTTTTTATTAAAAAGACAAAACTAAATAAAATCATTTTCTTTGAAAAGTGATTTAAAATAAAATATAATTATCAGTTACAATGTATAAAGTGGAATCATTTCGTATCTTTATAATAAAAAGGCAATCACTTTTAAATCCTCTTATTATTTAATTTTAAAAATTAAGACATGGAATTCTAGATGGCTTTACATGAGCTTTCAAGTAGCATTTATTGGTGTACTTTTTTAAACTATTTTTTATATGAATTTTCATCTCCCTCAATCTAGACATTGACATTACTAGTATAAAAAGTTGTTAAGGAGGTAGTTATTTTTTATAATTATTACTTGAAAAAATAAGTGATTTTTCTTATAGTAAAAAACACTTTTTTTATTAATGGGATTAGAGAGGGAAATCAAACTCATTCGATTTTGTAGGAAACATTTTTTTAGTTTTTGAAATTTGATTATACAAAAGGTTAGAGTTTTCATTGATTGTTAACTCAAATTGTGTTTGGATAATTTGGGTTTATTTAGAATTATGCAATACTTTAAGGTTATCATTTTATCATGTACAAACTTTATATATAGAAAGAAGATTTGTTTGCTACAAGATTAGTTTACTTCAAGGGAGATAACTTAGTGTTGTTGTTTTAGGTGACATGTCTCGTAAAACTCATCGGACATTTATGATACATACAGATGTAATTGTTAGAATTGACTAATTAGTTAGAAGCTAGGAGATTGTGAGTACTTTTTATTGGAGTAAGTTAATATGTCGATAAACTACACATTTTTTCAGCCTAAATTCTTTCCCAAATTTGATAGGAATTTTACCGAAAGTTATAGTTCCACTCAGTTCCACTCATTTGATGGGATCTCGATTCTGTCCACTTTGTAACTCACTCCTTTCTTTATTTTATTCTCATGTTATTAGCTAGGAGATCAAGTCTAAGATATTCAAAGGAAACACAATGAATATGTGTTTATTCAACCAATTCTTTCTTACTTATTCTATTTGTTAGCGTTAGAATTCACCCTTGGATTGCAGCAGGGGCAGATCCCAACGCCCATCAGTTTATGTCACAGTTTGTTTATAAAAGAGGTGATCAAATGGAAGCTATCTCAGCGCCATATTGTTCTAACTCCAAAACTAGGCCAGGTAGGCATGAGCCGATGAGGTCTTAATCGAACTTCAGATAGTGAAATGTAGTAAGGGTGAGTAGAAGGAAAACTTGTATCAGAGAAATGCAAAGGTCTATCGCAAACATCAGGTTTCTAACAAACTGTAGAAGAAGGCATTTAAACGTGAGATCTTCTTACATTCAAACGAAGAAAACCAGAGAATACAATGATACCGCAATAAATCCTTCATCATAACATAATTGCAATAATTCGTGCGAATCCGTCAATCACGAACTCTCTTGGTATGAGATGAAAATTAGATGGAGTAAGAAAGACTATCTGTCATAAAACAAGAAATCTCACATAGAGATGCATAACCAGAAAGCTAGAATATCTGTTAAAACTTTACAGTCGGGAGCTTCGCTCTACCATCGAGAGATTACAAAATACAAAGGCTGAGTTTATATACTCAGAAAAATTCACCTAACAGAGGTGTGCTCCGTCATCTAAGGCTTGGTGTCCCTTCAGCCAAATTCAGACGGGTAATCTTCGTCAGATGCCACCTTAACTGCGCATGGTTTCTGCAAGGGGAGTAGCTGAGCCATTAAGTGTCGAGCTCGCGTGTGCAGACCTCCTCTGGCTAGTCGAGGACTCGGCATGGCTTCTTTGGAAAAATTGGTACACAGGACCCTCTCGGTTGCCAGACTCTCCATACCTTACACTTAATGCACGAGGAGAGGTTTCAACCACCCCTTCTCGCCTTCATTTACTTCAAGCGAAAACCAGGATCGAGGTCGAATCAGATGGTGCATGGAGATCACGATGATCCTTTTGGCGACTGGACTCGATGCCTTGGGCCCCTTTTGCACAGCTATTTTTCTTTCCCAAATGACCACGTGATGTGACCTTACGTTTACTCTCAAAGGCGCTTTCAGCGTTCACGAGTAGGAAGGAGTTAATCCTCGCTTATCACAATTGTGATGAGCGAAACGCCAAGATGGATTTATTGGGCGCCACGCGTCCTCTTAGATCTGACGGTCCCAGACTCACTCGGTGATGCTGTGGGCCCTGGTCCTGGACGCGCCCGACACCTCGCGCATCGGGAATATGACGGAGCTGCTCCTTGCGCCTTGAAATTGCGATGGGCGAAAAGGCGAGGAGCCTAATCGCACGCCAGGTGTCTCCTGTGGTTGGACGACTGAGATTGCTCCGTGATACTGTGGGATCGACTTTGGGCGCTTTCGGAGTTTCAGGGTTCGGTTTTTCGAGATGGAGAATGACATGGAACTCTCACCCTTCAAACTCCCGAATGCCGAAACGCCGACGTGACTAGATCTCGTGCCACGTGTATTTTGGGATGGACGGCTGCCATCCATTCTTGCACATAATATGGGTGCTATCCATTGCACTAATCTCAGTGCAACTCCTCTGACCGCAACTTCTTGCCATCTGTCGATCTGATCCTTTGGATGAACCCTGACCGTTGAAATCAGACTGCTTGCTCGCTTGTTTTAAGCTCGAAATGGATTTCTTTTGTGAGTTGTGCTCGACGCTCATCGCGCCACTTGCAGACCTGATCGCTCTTGTGCTTCGAACGAGAAATGTTGCTAACATTAGGCTCCATGGGGGATAGAGTCGTCCCTGTGATTCTCTAAGGACGCATTTTGCAGTTCCAGTGCCTTGTTGTTGGGCTATGGAGTCATTTACTAAGTCGAAACAATAAAAACAAAGAACTTAAAAGGACAATATTTACAAAACACAGGAGCCACAGAAGGCTCAATCAAAACATTTTTTAAGAAAATGCCCATTTACTGGGCTACTGAAAACTTCTTCGCCCTCCAAATCCTGCAGTCGATACATGTTATTTGAGAAAACCTGAGAGATTTTGAAGGGCCCGATCCACAGGGCTTCAAATTTGTCGTGCTTGCCCTTATCTTGCTTAGGAGCATCCCATTTAAGCACTAGGTCTCCTATCTGGAACCCCTCCTTCTTGGACTTCTTATCGAATACCTTCTTGGTCATCTGCTGATGGTCCTGAATTCTGATCATTACCTGCTCTCTAGCCTGCTAGACTTCTACCAGTTGATGAATCCTTCTGATCATGTCATTGGGCTCTTCTTGATAATCCTGGAAGAATTTCGCTACGGGAATAGCCAGCTGAGACGGTAGGACAGATTCTACTCCGTAAACTAACTGGAAAGGGGAGATGCCTATAGATCTCTTTGTGGTCACCCGATCGGACCATAGAGAGAATTTCAACTTTGAGTTCCAAGCCCTTTTGTTGTCCTCCAGTAATCTTTTGATGATCCTTATTAGGATTTTGTTGGAGGATTCTGCTAAACCATTTCCCTAGGGATAATATGGGGTGGATTGAATCAGTTTGATCCCAAATTGCTCGCAGAACTTGACTAACGGCTCAGCCTTAAAAGAGGTTGTGTTATCCATAACAATCTTTCTTGGGCAGCCGAACCTTACGATGAGGTCTTCCAGGAATCCAATGATTACCTTGTGGGAAGCACTCCTGGTGGGGATAGCTTCAATCCAATTAGTAAAGAAGTCTGTGGTAGTCAAGATCCATCTGTGCTACCCGCTGGAAGCAAGGTGGATTTATCCAATAAAATCTAGGCCCCATTGTTGGAAAGGTCCCGAAACAACTACAGGCTTTAAAGGCAGGGACTTGAGCTGTTGTTTTCTTGAAAATCTTTGGCATGGGATACAGGTTCTAACTCTTCTATGGACATCAGCGAACAAGGTGGGCCAATAGTACCCAGCTCTAAGAATTTTGTGGGCTATGGTCTTCCAGGAATGGTGCCCTCCACATAGGCCGATG
This sequence comes from Picea engelmannii, assembly GCA_009831015.1. NCBI lineage: Eukaryota > Viridiplantae > Streptophyta > Pinopsida > Pinales > Pinaceae > Picea > Picea engelmannii. The sequence goes on along the minus strand of ML807467.1, from coordinate 110,723 downwards.
TGAAATTCAACCATGACCCTGTCGGCCTCTCGTGGATCCATACAATTTAAAAGCACCCCTAGGGGGTCTTTCCAGTATAAAATTTGATCGATAAGGCAGTACCTGACTGCCTTGAGCTTCAGAGCTCTTGCTTTGTTTCTTTACAGGCCATCTGGGAGCCACAACTCCTGCAGAAAATATATGACATCCTTATACCAAGGACATCGAGCCAACATGGGTTCTGTTTGAGGGTCTACGTCGGACAACTGATTTTCTGATCATGCATTGATGAAATATACCCCCAAAGGTTTGCGATTAGCTTCAGCCAACAACTTGGCTAAGCCTTGACCCTTGATCAATATGGTAGGCCTTATTTCCAAGTCAAATTCCAGGATCTTGGATATCCATTTACTCCTCTTCCCATCAATGTCGGGCTGTACAAGGATGTCCTTCACAGAGACTGAAGGAACGTATGCGGTCACTTTTCAGTGCAAGACATAGACTCTGAAAGCTTTGAGAGATTTCACTAAGGCATAGGCCCGTTTCTCCATGATTTCATACCTGACCTCTGCATCTCTTAATGTCTTGTTGAAGAAGGTGATGGGTTTCTCTCGCCCTTCCTCATTTTTCTGCAACAAGACTACTACTACTGTATCAAAAGAAGCGAAAGAGAAGATTAGGAAATCTTTGGAATATGCAGGACTGATCAGCACAGGTGCCTCAGTCAATGCTCTTTTTATTTGGACAAAAGATTCCCTGGGTTCAATGGTCCATTTCACTTCATTTCCCTTCTTGAGCATGGTTGTGATGTGTTTCACCAGCTCAATGAAATTCGAGATGAATCTCCTCAGAAAATTAATCTTCCCCCAAAAGGCCTTAACTTCCTTTTTAGATCTGGGAAGTGACAGGGTTCGAATTGCCTCCACTCTGCTAAGATCAATCCTCACTCCTTCTGCTGATACTATATGGACAAATAGCTTCCCCTCCTCCATAGAAAATGAAGATTTCTTGGGGTTTAGGGAAAGGCCAAACTTTCGACACTTCAACAAAACTTTCCTCAGGTGACAACAGTGCTCTTTGTCTGACTTCAAGAAGACTGTGACGTCATCCAGATAGATCACCACAAATTGATCTTTTTCTCCGATAAAAGCTATGTCCATGGCTCGCTGAAATGTGGCTCCTGCATTCATCAACCCAAAAGGCATTTTGGCATACATGAATGTTCCCCAAGGAGTGGTAAAGGACATTTTTTCTCTGTCCTCAGGCATGACCGATATCTGATTATAGCCAGAGAAACCATCGATCATGGAAATCCTAGATGTCGAGGTTACTCTCTGCAATATGTGTTCCATATTGGGTAGGGGATAATTGTCTTTCTTTGAGCTCCTGTTCAAGTTTCTGAAATAAACACAAAGCCTGATTTCTCCACTTTTCTTCCTAACCAGAACCAAATTGGCCACCCATTCGAAATATCTCAAGGGGACAATGATCTGGGCCTCTAACAACTTCTTCACTTCTTTCTCCATGACAGGCAGCAACATGGGATTTATCTCTCTTAGCTTCTGCCTGAATGGCTTAGCCCCTTCCAATAATGGGATCTTGTGTTCAATGACGGATGTGTCATACGTCTTGAGGTCTTCGTAGGTCCATGCAAACACATCAGCAAATTCTTTCAGCAACTCAGTATATTCGTCCCTCTGTCCCGTGGTCAAACTCCTTGACAGCTTGACAAATTTAGGCTCCTCCGGTGTGCCAATGTTGCACTCGGCTGTGTCGACATCTTCATTTGCAACCCTACCCTTTACTTCCACATCATTCCCATTGAATAATCTTTCTAAAAGAATTATTCCCCTCGGAATGTGATTACTAGGTAGCTGAATGATTTGGTGGTTAGCAATTTTATTTAAAAACACCTCAGGGTGAGGGTCATCTTCCGTGTCAGGATCCTGATCAATGTGCAATGCAGAAAATTCATCAACAGATTGGAGAAATTTTTCGATTTCCAAATCATCTTCGAATACCTTCCAATGCTTGACATTGTCCAGTACAGAGGGTCTATATTTTATTTCAACATCATATTTGACCATAGACGGCAGAGGAACTTTGAGCAAACTAGCCGAGACAACTAAAGAATCGGCTGAAGTATTTTCCCCCCTCGAAATGAAAGAAATGTTAAAGGCCAAGAAGAAAATATCAATCAGGTCCCATACCTCGTTTCTGTAATTTTTGAGTCGGGGATTATTAGCACGGTAGGCATTTCTGACTTGCTGGATGATCAACTCAACATCTCCAAATATTGCTATCTCTTTAATTCCCATTTCTTTTGCAGCCCTCATACCCAGAACAAGAGCTTCATACTCTGTCACATTGTTGGTGGTTTCAAATTCTAGCCTATATGACAGGGAAATGGTTTTCTGATAAGGTGACACAAAAAACACCCCAACACCAACACCTTCTCTGGAGCAGGCTCCATCAAAAAACATTTTCCAGACGAGGGTGATGGAGGGAGGAAATTCATGAGGAGTGGTGGGCTTCTTTTTGAGTTTAAGAGGGGAATCGAGAGCATGAGTGAGTTGTAGTAGACTGGAACCTAAATCAATGTCCAGGGATAAAATGGGATGGTTGGTAGGGTTGGCTTCATCACTGATTATATAGGCCAATTGGGCTTCCCTGTATAGCCTCCTATGTTCTTCCCCAAAGACTGAGATAGTAGCATATGTGAGGTCCATCTGCAAAGTTCCCCCCAGTCTTTTTATCCAAGATCTTGATAACAACATACCGAACTTGGGGGGGACATCGGCCACTACAATATCCATGACCACACTTTTCATGGGCAATTGAAACAAGGTCACAACCAGGTCTTTGATGACTCCTAGACATTGGACTTTCCCAGAGTCAAAGGAATAGAGGTCATGGTAGGCTCGAGTGACTTCTAGCCCTAATTCCTCCATGACAGTTTTGGGCATGAGGTTGTGAGAATCCCTCGAATCCATTAAGCAATTGTGCAGTACCTTGTCATGTATGTTCAAGGAAGTGTAGAAGGGAGGGGATGAGTCATTCCTGTCTTCTACCATAGGACCTAGAATAAATTCATGATTTTCATCTTGTAAATTGATGGAGTCTGTGGGAAGGCATGAGGTCTCGAACTGTAGAATCTCAGATAAGCATTTCTTGAACCCTTCATGTTTAATCAATTCAGTTAGAGGCACAGGGATCCTGATAATTTCAATTTCATGCTCGAAATTAAAAGAAGATGTAAGCTTCGGAATTTCTCTAATTTCGGGAACATGAATCTGGACTATGGGAGAGAGGGGTTGGGGCTTCTTACCTCTATGACTTTCTGCTACTTCATTAGCAGGTTTCTCTGTTCTAGTGGACTGCTCAGGAACATCAGGTGCTACTGTATTTTTCTTAGACCTCATATCATACCTGCCTTGGCTCAATTCATTTAGTTGTCTGTCCACGAGAGACTCCTCGTATGTTGATTGAGTGAGATGAGGAAAATGAGGAGTGTCCCGGAAGCAATGGATTTCAGGATTAAGCTCATCTGTTTCCCCTTCTTCCCCCTCGACCACAAAATTGTTTTGGAAAGGGGCCTGAATTTTCTGGTCTTCTCTGTCTCTTCCCCTCTCTCTTTGCATAGTCGGGGAAGTGATATTGTTTGGTCTCCTGAAACCTCCTTTGCTTTCGGCGTTTTGAGGGCCCTTGTATGCTTGCCTCCCTTCCACCTTCATCCTCTCCATTTCTACAGACATAGACTTCACCATCTTGGTCAGTTCATCCACTTGAGGGTGGGGCCCTGATGGGCTAGAAGTTGAGGCTTCGTATCTTCCCTTTCTCCTGTCTGCGTCGGCCTTGTTGCTTAATCTATCCGCTATTAATACATTTGATTCCACTTCTATGGCCGAATCTTTCAATTGAGCTAAGGAGGTGTCTCTTCTTTCTCTCAATAAAAGACATAAATTGGGACCAAACGCACTAGCATAAGAGATCTTGGCCGAGGCTTCTGAGGGTTTTATTTCAGCAAGAATTTTATTATACATCTTATTGAATCTTTTGGAGAAGTCAGAGACAGACTCTCCATCCATCTTCTTCAAAGACCCGAACTCTATCATGTAATACATGAAATCCTTCCTATCTCCCCACTGCCTCAGGAAAGCACTATCCAGGGCCTCGATCCCTGCAATAGATCCCGGGGCCAATCCTCTAAACCATTTTCTCACTTCACCATCTAGGCTTTGGACGAAGACTCTCATCTAGACATCTTCATTTTCAATGTCCAGGTTGTTTGCATAACTATAGAAAGCAACCAGGTGCTCTTCTACGGTTATGTCCCCTTCCCCAGTGAACTTGGGCAACATGCGCCCGTGGTAAACAGTAAGCAAGATCGGACGATCTGGATCAGCGCGCCCGGATCAACGGCGCACAGTGAATTCCGGACCCTCCTTGCCTTCCGACCTTTAAGCTGAGGGGGGGGGTCCGGAATCGGGGGCGCATCTCTCTGACGGCCCAGATGAGCGCGCCCGGATCAACGACGTAAAAGGTCATTCCGGACCCCCCCCGCCTTTCTCCCTTTAAGCTGAGGGGGGGGGTCCGGAATTGTCGATGCACCTTCCGACGGCCATGATCGCAGCGCCCGGATCAACGGCGCTCGTGCAGCGACGGTCTTTCCAGCTGACCTGTGTTTAACCATGGTGGACCCTCCTCCCGTCACTTCACTCACCCTCTACCCACTGTCCCTCGTTGCCATGTGTCACTTATTCATTCTTCCTCTCT
>ML807467.1:54849-96367 GCA_009831015.1 Picea engelmannii | reverse complement strand
CATTTGAACTCATTTCTTCTTTAATCTGTTGCATACCAGATGTCTGTAATGGATCATAGCGCTCTTCTCGCGTGACTCTTCCACCTACTCGCCCTTTATTGCAACTCACTGTTTGGAGTTTACGCAAGACCTCACTCATTCATGCATGCCTGGTCTGGTTTCTGTGTTGACACGATATGGTTCTGAGTTTCCCTCCGTTTGATCACCCTTTAAATCAAACCGTGACATTAATTCTGATGGGCTTCGGGCTCTGCTCCTGCTAGCAATCCAGGAGTGACTTCCGAACGCCAACACAATGATGCCACAATAAATCCTTCATCATAACATAATTGCAATAATTCGTGCGAATCCATCGATCACGAACTCTCTTGGTATGAGATGAAAATTAGATGGAGTAAGAAAGAATGTCTGTCATAAAACAAGAAATCTCACATACAGATGCTTAACCAGAAAGCTAGAATATTTGTTAAAACTTTACAGTCTGGAGCTTCGCTCTACCATCGATAGATTACAAAATACAAAGCCTGAGTTTATATACTCAGAAAAATTCACCTAACAGAGGTATGCTCTGTCATCCAAGTCTTGGTGTCCCTTTAGCCGAATTCGGACAGGTATTCTTCGCCAGACGCCACCTTAACTGCGCATGGTTCCTGCAAGGGGAGTAGCTGAGCCATTAAGTGTCGAGCTAGCGTGTGCATACCTCCTCTGGCTAGTCGAGGATTCGACATGGATTCTTTGGAAAAATTGGTACACAAGACCCTCTCGAGTATACCGCTCGCCAGACTCTCCATTCCTTACAGTTAATGCATGAGGGGAGGTTTCAACCACCCCTTCTCTCCTTCATTTACTTCAAGCGAAAACCAGGACCGAGGTCGAATCATATGGCGCATGGAGATCGTGATGATCCTTTCGGTGACTGGACTCGACGCCTTGGACCCTTTTGCACAACTCTTTTTCTTTCCCAAATGACCACGGGCTGTGACCTTACGTTTACTCTCAAAGGCGCTTTCGGCGTTCGCGAGTAGGAAGGAGTTAATCCTCGCTTATCACAATCGCGATGAGAGAAACGCTGAGATGGATTTATTGGGTGCCACGCATCCTCTTAGATCTGACAGTCCTGGACTCACTCGGTGATGCTGTGGGCCCTGGTCCAGGACACGCCCAGCACCTCACACATCGGGAATATGACGGAGCTGCTCCTTGCGCCTTGAAATCGCGATGGGAGAAAAGGCGAGGAGCCTAATCATGCACCAGGTGTCTCTTGTGGTTGGACGGCTGAGATTTCTCCGTGATACTGCGGGCCCGACTTTGGGCGCTTTCGGAGTTTCGGGGTTCGGGGTTTCGAGATGTAGAATGACATGGAACTGTCACCCTTCCAACTCCCGAATGCTAAAACGCTGACGTGACTAGATCTCGCGCCATGCGTCCTTTGGGATGGACGACTGCCATCAATTCCTGCACATAATATGGGTGCTATCCATTGTGCTAATCTCGACGCAACTCCTCTTACCGCGACTTCCCACCATCCATCGATCTAAGCCTTTGGATGAACCCTGACCGTTGAAATTAGACTGCTCGCTCGCTTGTTTTAAGCCCGAAATGGATTTCTTCTGTGAGTTGTGCTCGATTCTCATCGCGCCACTTGCAGACCTGATCGCTCTTGTGCTTCGGACGAGAAATGTTGCTAACACTATTATTTTATATCTTTACAGTTTGGCTCATATCAATTGGTATCATAGCATGTTTCTCGTGACCTCATAATTTAATTTTTGTGCGATAACAAAGGGATACACTACCTCCTCCTTTGGCTTCCATGGTCTTTTAGAGGTCTTCTCTTGTATCATTTGGCTTCCACAACCTTTCATGCATCCGCTCCCTCATACTTTTAGGGATCAACTTCCTCATACATTGGGATTTTTCGTCCTTTCAAGGATCCACTACCTCATACATCATGATTTTTCATACTTTTAGGGATCCACTTCCTCATACATCAAGATTTTTCATCCTTTCAAGGATCCACTCCCTCACACATTAAGATCCACTCCCTCATAGGTGAGAAGGTAATCAAAACAAGATCCTAGTCCAAACTATTGTAACAGAGATTAATGAAGAAGGGAAAATCAAACTAGAACTAGAAACAATCATTGAAACAAGGATTAAGTAGTTGAGAAATCAAGAAATTACTAAGTAACTTGTCAAATAGAAGAACCTACTAGTGGAAGAGGTGACATGGGGAGATGAGTTATTCATCCAAAAACACCTATGGTTAATCAAGTGTAAAGGACACCACTTGTTTGAAGGGAATGGGAATGTTAAGCGATAGAAAAAGCCCCATGTTATGTATAAAATACATTATTAATCCCTGCATATTGAATTATTACATTTCGAGTGTTATACTTCTATGTAGGTTAAAACCCTTCATTGCACCCTTTCATTATAATTGTACCCTCTGTCTCTTATATATATCAAGGATGTCTAGTCTTAGGATCATCATATCTCATCTTGCACATTGAATATATTGTAAAAGTAGGTTTTCCCCTCGATGTTAACTATTATTTATTGTTTTTTTATCAATCTGAAGACGTTGAATCATAATACATTCACTAGGAAATTTTGGAAAGAACTATTTAAACTTCAAGGTACACAACTGAATATGAGCACTGCATATTATCCTCAAACTCATGGTGAAACAAAAGTGGTCAACAAGTTCCTAGAAACCTATTTGAGATGTTTTTCTTTCAAAAAGTTGCACCAATCATGGAGCTAACAAAATGACACCATATTAAGTTGTATAGGTCCAAAAGCCCCTATAAGTGGCATCATATGTACCAGGAACCTACAAGGTTCATGCAATATATAGAACTCTTCACATGAGATAAGAGATTATTTGTATCCTCAAGGAAAACTTGTTTATGGTGCAAAATCAAATGAAGCAACAAGTTGATCAACATGGATCTGATCGTTCTTTTAATGAATGGGATCAATTATTCCTTCACTTGCAACCTTATAAATAGACATCGCTCAAATATATAGTTCCCTAGAAGTTGGCTCCCATGTTGTATGGTCCCTATCTGGTCATAAAACACAATGGTCAGGTTTCCTACAAGTTGTCTCTCTCAACCCACTCCAAGATTCACCCAATCTTTCATGTGTCATGTTTGAAGAAAGTTGTGGGATCAAATTGCAAAGTCCAACAAACCTACTAGAACTTGATGAAGAAGGTTCCATTTTACTCCAACCATAAGTAATACTAGATACTAAAGAGTGTTATTTATGCCAGTGCACAATTAAGGAAGTATTGATCCAATGGAAAGATATGCAACTAGAAGATTCCACATGGGAACTAACAACGATTTTTCAACTATTTCCACTCCTTCATCCTTGAAGGCAATGTTGTTTTCAAGGGGGCGTCATGTTAGGGTCCTATGCTAAACCCCTTACTTAGATACTTTATTAATGCATGAGGTATCCTTCCTTAAATAAGCCCCATTAATTGTTCATTAATAGTCACACATTCTAAAAAAGGGCCATTTTTAGTAAAAAGGGCCAAATTAGTTGGTTATCCTTCATTATGAGGGGCCCATAGGTCATTAAGTTTCTCTATGGATAGTTATATATTGTGTAGAAGGTTATGTATTGTTTTGTCACTTGAAATGTTATTATATTTGGAGCATTTCTTTTCAAAGTCACCCCTTTGAAGAGGTAAAAGTGAACATAGCTCTCTACTTTTATCTCTCTTTTCTCTTGTGTTCTTGGGTTTTATGCTACATTTTGTGTGATTTATCTAAATTTTTGGGGTTAAGTACACTACAATGCACCAAACCATCCAAACATAATAAAATTTGAAAGAGAAGTAACTCCATTACTTGAGAATTAGAGAGAAGAATGAATGAGAAGAAACTTCAAGGGGTAATCTCTTTTTACAATATAACAAATGCACAAGATGATATTCTTTCTAAAACTAAGTATCCTTGGTATATATAGGAGACAAAGGGTACAAATACAATTAAAGGGTCTAGTTGACCAATAATGACAACACTATTATAACCATACAAAATTCATAACTTGGTATCTAGATAATAATAACATTGGATCATATGAATCTCCATTTAGAAAACATAAATTTTCCCAAGAGGATGTGCTTAACCAAAAACATGAGGGATGGAAGGATTTTATAGAAAAATATAGGAAAGAAAGAAAAGAATATTCATTTAGCCAAGTGGACCATCCCCGTAGAAAAGGGGAAATGGTTAATGAAGAAAGTGATTTGAACAACCAAGAATGGATTTGAAAATACAAGAGGAATGAAATCCTCAAGTGGAGGAAAATGACACTTAGATGGAACAACCCAAAAAATAAGAAGTAGAATCAAATATTTAAGTGGAGGAACCAAAATGATTAATCTCCCTCTTCTTATTTTTGGATAAATAATATAGAAAGAATGCAAAAAATGTTTTTTTTCTTCAAATGATAAAATATGAAACCAACCACTACTTCGAGATTGATTTTGGTGTCTATGTGGAATGGGATTACTTCCTTTCTTTCTTTTGCTAGAATCACTGTGAGAATATTTACTTTTTCGATAGACTATTCTCATGCAATGTTAATTACTTTTTTCTACTGTTATTTGATTAGTTTCTTGTAGTTAATGCAAAATGGTCACTGTTTATTGAAAAGAGGCTAACCCAATTTTATGATGGGTTATCATGATTGCTTTGTCCATTAATTTATAGTAAACTATTTTTCATCTTGATGGATAGAATAACTATTTATTTCATATTCACTTTCTTCTTTTAAATCATAGCTATGTGTTTACAGTAGGGCATGTAGTAAATTGTGTTATCATTGATGTCAAAATATGCCATTGATATCACAGGTGGGGGAAAACTGACTATTATCAATGACAGGGAGAAGAGTAGATTGAGGAAGCATCCAAACTACTACGACCGAACAGGAGATCCAGAAGTGTCCATATTGCAAATGAAACCATACAGAGAAAGTTGAGCATATTGTGTGGCTCTATGTGAATTAAGGAAAGAGGAATGAAACAATCAAGGAATAAGATCTGGAAGGTCCAAGGTTCGAACCCGAAAGAAATAGAAATAATCAATATGAAATATCGAACCACAAAGAGGAAGAAGATAATTTGTTCTAGGTGATGATAATATTTCATGAGGAAATGAAGTTCTATATGAAGATAGGATGATTGTGAACAATAAACCCTAGATAAATCATGTCATGCAGGTATGGTGAAATTGGAAGTTGAACAAAGAAAACTCCATGGAAAGAAGTCTACAATAAATGAGTAGGCTAGATGAGAAAACCCCTTGGAAGAGTTTTGTTACAGAGTAATCATTGTTTACAGAAGGTCGAAGAAATGGTGAAATAAATATATCCAATATTCATTGGGAAATATTGATCAAAATGGTTTAAAATGAAATGACGTTATCACTTAGTATGAATGAAAGTGACCAGAAGAGATATGGAACCTTATGTAAATTATCACTTTTTGATCAATTATATCCTCATCGTTCATCTTCGTAGATCAATGATTAATATCGAAGATTGGAGTCTGATACTTGGTGGTCTGACACAACCACATCAATGCCACGTGCCCAATCATATGAGTGCCACATAAGAGAAAGTCTAGGTTAGTGATTCCACATACAATACCACGTGTCAGGAAACATACCTACATCACGTCTTCCAGAGTATAAAATAATAATTCCTCATGGTAGCCACCTCGTCTACAAAATCAACACAATAAACCTTGAAAAAATGACAAATTATCAACACATCGTGGAGGATCAAGAGTATGTAAAGAATGAGAGTGAACCCACATACCTGCGGACCCATAGTGAGACCTTGGAAAATTGGATAAGTATGAGGACTTAGTGAAAAAATAACCAAGTACCAAGAGATGTTTCATAAAATGACTAAGTGTCAAGAATCGGTCAAACGGATGAAGTCGACAAATTGAAGAATGGGTGAATATGTCCCATGAAGTTGTGTTGAAAGGTTGAAAAATGAACAAGTATAAGAGACCCACCATAGGAGTATGAAAATGACTAAGTATCAAGAATGACTAAGTACCAATAATATTTCAAAGAAATCGCTAAGTATCAAGAGTGGATCGGTCGAATGAATGAGGTTGTGAATAAGGGAAGAGTGGAGATGTCACTGACCCATGGTGAGAGTTTGAAAATCGACTAAGTATGAAGAGTAGATCGGACAGACAAGAAGGTGAGAGATTCAATGGCCTAGAAAGTGGACACTTGTCACAAATAGAATGACCTAAACTATGAGAAATCAGATGACTCATAATGTCTTTAGACCCATAGAGAAATGGTTGGAAATGCATCTAAGAATAGGTGCATAATGAGTGCGGTTGAACGTGAAGGTACATTATGGAGGCTATGAAAATTTGAAAGGATATGCCTTAGACCCACAGAGAAAGGATTGAAAATGTTTCTAAGTATAGGTGCACAGTGAGTTTGGTGGAAAGTGAAGGTGAAATTTGGAGGCCACATAGGTATGATGAGATATTCCTTAGACCCATGAACCTGTTTTGACACTTTGACAAATTGTCTAAGAATGAGTAGTAAGGATATATGTGATCAAGATGAAATCAAGGATAGATTGGAAGACTATTGAGGATTGAGGGTGTGTTGTGTGTTTTTGTGGAAAATGAAATAGATCAACGTTTGAGATTTAATTTGAGAATATGATCAAACACTAGCTCTATGTTGTAGTTGCATGTGGTCCTAATATGCTAAGAGGAAATTGAAGGATGGTATCAAAACATGGAAAGATCAGATGACTAATGAGCATTGAGGTTGTGGTGTATGTTTTAATGAGTAAATAATATATCAATGGTTGCGATTTATTTCAAGGGATGATCCAACGGTAGTTGTGCATTAACACCTATACAGAGGGACCAACGAATAAATCACAAAGAAAATGAAAGGGGCTCTATGCCTATTTCTAAGGAATGTCGCAACCCGGTTTTGGGGATATTTAGAGCCGACTTCATGTACGTACTTTTTTATGTAGAAAAATCAATGGAATCATGGAATGTATAAATTACGATTCTCGAGTCTAGATAGTTGTGAAACTGTAGAAATGAGAAAGAAAGGGAGAGTGTGGAGTTTATAAATTGTAGAACAAAGTATGAAATATGAAAGTGTTGTCGAAGTAAGTTTTGGATAAGGAAGATGGTCTCTTAGGTTCTCAGTCGTGAGAAAATGAAATAAAGACAAATGAAATTCTCTAAGGGTGGTTGGGAGGTGCAAGGACAAAGGAAATTGTGAAACTATGAAAATTTTGAATTTTGTTAGAATAATTTGTAAAAACAAATTGGATATTTGAATTCCTCTTGGAAAAATACCCAATTTGAAAAAAAAAATCAACTGAAATGGATTCTGAGAAGTAAAGTTATGAGCATTTTAAACTTGGACATTTTGCAAGGTTTTCCTGAAAAAATCCACGTGATTTGAACAGTAAGTTATTTTTAACATTTAGTTTTTGTTGAAGATGTATTTTAAGAAAGATGTTTTTGACTGGAAAATGTGATGGCCCTATTATTGAAGAATTCATAAAATATATGAAGTTATCAAGGCAAGAGCATTGGAGAGCCTTGGTAAATTTCTCTTTAGAAGGTGATGCATTGATTTGGTGGGATTCACTTAAGTATACCCAAATAATGGCACTTTCCTATGAATAATTTGAATTTTTTTTGTATATAGGTGGTCTCATACAAAGTATAAGGATGAAGAGAGCACCAAGGGTTTATTTTCATGTGGCAACTCTTTATTACAGGTTCATGGTTGTATTCATAAGGAGAAGGTTGTTGTTTCTATTAACCCTAGTTTCATGCATAATTTTATCAATATTTAGTTGGTTAATAGACTACAAGTTCCTACAAAGAATATTCAAAGCACACAGGTTGAGGGTGAAAATTTTAAATTTTTTAAAGATTTGAAGCTCAATATGGATAAATATATGTTACATTCATATCTTTATGCTATAGATATGAATGGGGTGGATATTGTTTTGGGATATCCTTGGATGGACACAATTGGTAGAATTAATATTAATGTGGAAAATAGTTTTTTGAAACATTGGTATAAGAAAAAGAAAGTTGCATTGGATGATGTGTTGCTTAGTAAGAAATAAGGGCCCAGGAGGGAAAGCAAAGAAGTTATTTCGGATTCTGAAGTTGAATCAGAGGAAGAGTATACATAAGGATATGAATAAAATACACAAGAAGGACACAATAAATAAGCTAAGGAGGTCATTGAATCAAAGTCACAACATGTTGCAGATTTGACGGAAAAAAAACAGATTCCTACAGTTTTTGTATATCGTCATCCACATCATATAGAGAAGCAAAATTTATCAAGGAAAGGGCATGAGAATCAACACACTTATGCATGGGAATGGAACCAAAAAGGAAACCAATCTAGAGGTTCATCGAGTCCTACCAGCATTATAGGAATACATCATGCTAGAGAATCAATCCTATGGAAACATCGACACGATATAGAGAAAGATTAGGGTGGCAAGGAAACAATTGAACATCATGTTCATATTCCATTAGGATGGATGGATGATCATACTTGGTATCAGTTGGATCCATTTCTTAGCCATTCATATTGTATGCTTTCATCTCGTGTTTTGAGGATGAAAGATGTGAAGGAGGATGGAATGTAGTATACCTAGGGAGGTAATTTGGGGTACCTAGGGAAGTACCCAGTGGGAATGTGGTTATGGAATTCATTCAATGTAAGGTGGAATAGGTCCACTATATTAAATAATTCCCACTATGGAAGTTAGATATAATAAATGTGAGAAGGCTTTCTAGAAGGTTCCTAGGAGATAGAGAGTGCTATATAGAGAAGTGTAAGCAATGTATTGAAGCATGGGGAAGAATATTGTGAATGTCTCAAGAATAGCTTGAGGAGTGCATTCTTTCCATAAGTAATAATATATGGTGTTACCCTACCTCAAGGTTTTTGACTATTTTTTGTTTTCAATATCCTAGTGAATGGTTTGGTTTGTTCTTGGTTATTTTTGAAGTATATTTTCAAATCTATTCAAGTAATTAACAAAATATTCCAATAATTGGTATCAAAGCATGTTATTTCAAGAAAATTCTAACCACTAGAAAGTGATTCCTTGTAGCACACATGGATTGGATTTTAGTTCACTCATTCGATGGAGAAAACTATGCAATGTGGAGTACAAGAATGAATACATATATAAAGGCGTTGGGGTATTGTGTCTAGCAATCTGTTGTCACTAGTTACATACCCCGCAAAACTCTACCAACATATGCAATTGTAAATGAGGTATGTTAAAACAATACAATGACCATGAATCGAATAAAAATTGGCTTAGTGGATTCTAAAAAATCCAAAGTGGGACAATGCACATTAGCCAAAGAAATTTGGGACAAGCTACAAGATATTTATGTAAAGAAAGTATCCTTAGACATGATAAAATATACAAGGATAGAATAAAAAAAAGAAACTAACAACTCAAATAGTAAATCAGATGCCGAAGAATCCAACATTCCCAAGAAAACCAAGAGGGGATCAAGAAAATACAAAGGTGTTGTAATGTCCCCCACCTCTTGATGAAGAGGTCTGGGAATACTTAGTGGTCTAGGCATCCCCACTAGACCATAGTCTCACAAAGCTGGGGAAAATCCAACCAAACTAATGTTATATTTCTAAGTTGACTTAAGGAAAAGGTAAAAAGGGTAAATAAGTAACTCAATGAAGGAATAGAGCGTTGGAGGTTAAGTTAGGAGATTGAATCTAGGGGTTAACTTAACCCAATAGGGAAACAAAAAAAAAGTATAAAGAGAAGGCTATGGCAGACCTCTCAGATCATGTTGGATATTTGGTATTTTCTTGTTGATGCTCTTAAGCATACAGTTTTGAGGGTTTTGATATTACAAACCCTAGAGAACAACTCAGTGTTGAAATATTTCACTCACCTTGTTCCAAGATTGATCTTGAGGATGAAATACTCCACCCACACCATTCCAAATTCATCATCTATTTAGGAGGACAACAGGGCCATACCAGTTGGGGTTTTCTAGCAGGGGTGCACCATTGGTTGAAGAACATTTCGATCCATCTTATTGAAGGAGATTTGGGGGATTTCATCATTAGGGTTTTTCTTGCAGGACCTTGCTCATCAGTTTGGAGGCTTTCTTGAGGATTTACCATGTCCATATCATTATCTACTGGTTGGGACAGTTTTCGAGGAGAGAGGACGTCTTGGTGATTCAATGATTCTCAGATCTAGGAGGCTATACCTCGAATCGTCTCTTGGAAATTCTCTCAGCGGTTTGTGACTACCCAATCTATCATTCTAGAGAGTTTCAGGGGATTCAGAGGCCTCATTTAGCTAGGCCAAATTATTGACTATATTCAAGGTTTCAAGAGAGTCGTACTAGTTTAGGGTTTCAACAGATTGAGGAGGAGGCATCAATATTTGGTCTCCATACTTTAGGAGGAGGTTATTGTTGCCTTGATCTATCATTTGGTGGAGTTTGGCAGCGTTTGGGAGTCTTCTTCTTCAGGAGGGACGAATCCTAGATCTTCATAGTCTTCAACAGGACGTACCAACAACTTGAGGGTTAGGCCAAACCCTAGATTTGTATTGGAGAGTTAACCTTGTATTGCATCCTTTGGGAGGCTTACTTTATATTTTCGGGAGAATTTTGTATGCAACTCTTATTCTTGTATTGAAGCCATTTAAAGTTATTTTATATCTGCTTCTATATTGTATCAGGTGCTTGCTTTCTTATAATAAAAATTCAGATCTTGTTTGTGGTTCTACATCTTGTGTATTGTTGAGATATTTGTATGTTGAAATGCATCTTGAATAAACTGTGGCTGAATAAATAAAATAAACCCTAAGGAATAAATATCAAAGGGACAACCTGCATACACAACAATAAAACAATTAAATTGGGGGTAAGTTAGTGTTCCTAAGTGAAAAATTGGCTTGAGAACATTAGAGTGGTATCAGAGATCTGATCCTCCCATCCTATGAGGATTAGCACATGCAGAGGTACAGTGGTATCTATATGGGTCGAAGGAAGAAGCTGAATAGTGAAACATAAGTTGAGATGGAGGGTTCAGGTGATGATGGTGAACCCCAAGGCTTGGCTTACTTAGCATAAGAGTTCAATAAATCCATAAACCAAACATACAGTAAATTGGTCATCCACTTGCAGGAGAACTATGATGTAACCCATAGAGGACAGAACAAGATCACCGATACATTGAAAAATGTAGATGAGAACCTGAGGAAGGTGGATGAGAACTAGACTAGGATATGCCAACTGTTGATGCAAATGACTCACAAGGGGAAAGGTCCAGAGACTTATGAAAATAGAGAGACTGGTGGATCACATGGTGGAAATAGGTATAATCCAGAAAAATCTCTAAGGTATAATTTCGAACATCTTCCCTATCATCAGTCCGAGGGAAGCCATGGAGGAAGCACTCCACATGGACAGATGGGTAGCAGGGCTACCCCTAGACCATACTTGCCCATGTTCATAGATGAACATGCACATCAGGAATAGGTGGATGACTTTTTTGAGCACATGGCATAGTGTACCAGGGAGTACAATTATTTGGATATGATTATTCAAAGGCAGATGTCCCTGGATCAATACTGTCAACTCAAATTCAGAAACAAGCCTAGGCTGAACCAAAAAACTAATTTTGACTTTCAACATAGGGCAGGGAATATTGAGATTCCTTACTTTGATGGTATGACCAAGATGACAACACTGGCATGGGTACAAAATATGGATACTTATCTATAGATTAACCCCATGAGGGAGATGGAAGCCATCAAATTTTCCACCATGTATCTCTATGGAAAAGATCATGATTGGTGGTATCATGGATTGACCACACTAGGCCATAGTCAGATCATGGAATATATAGAGTTTAGTCAGAGACTCATTGCCAGATTTGATCAGGGGGATCCTGAGTTGCATTGTCAGGTGTGCATTGAAGAATTCCAGAGGCTAGCAGTCATGGTGCAAGATATATCACAGACCAGACTCATGATTCTCTTCACTAAAGGGTTGATGGAACCCTTAAAGGGTTGGGTAAAAGCTTTTAATCCTACCAACCTACAGGATGTTATTTGGAGGACAAGAGACCTAGGACCTACTACCAAGCCAAAAAAATTTCCTAGACCACCTCTTAACATAGGAGGAAGAGATTAGAGACCTCCAATAAACCCAAGAGGACATGACCCAAGGGGGTTTGACAGGGGCAGAGGTATAATGGATGAGAACACCAGAAGGGAATTGAGGAGGAAGCAACTTTGCTTCACTTGCAAAAAGCCATGGAACCCATCACACAAATGCATGGGCCATGACCAAGTGCACTACATAGAGGTAACTTCAGATAATGAGGAGGAGAAGGATTTTTTCCAGATACAGAACATGGAGGCACACACCTCAGAGATGATAGAGGAGGATACCATAGGTCATGACAGTATGGATGAGGAGAAATCGACCTTGGCATCCATCAATGGAGTGCCCAAATATAACACTTTTAGGATGATAGGATTTTTGCAGGGGCAAAAGGTGTCAGTATTGATTGATGGGGGAGCTTCTCACAACTTCATTGATTGAACATTGTTACGGAGGAGGAATATACCCATGTTTGAATTTGAAGGATTCAAGGTGGAGGTAACAGAGGGCAGAACCATGCCTTGTGACAGGTACATTCTAGGCATGAAGCTTACATTGGATAGGGATGAGTTGATACAATATTTGTATGTGATGGATCTTCCGGATACCAACATAATCCTTGGAGTTCAGTGGCTCAATACATTGGGGCCTATCACCACCAACTACAAGACCATGGAGATGTATTTCACATAGGAGGGTGGACGAAAGGTAATGCTTCGAGGCATGACAGGTAACTCAGCCATGGTAGTTATGACCAAGGGGATGGAGGCCATATTCAGGAGAGAAGATATAGTATATGTAACTGAATGCAGGATTTCAACATGTGTGTATGAACAGGGAAAGGTTCGGTACACTCCAAAAATCCAGGAAATCATTGACAAACACAACAAAGTGTTTGGACCGATCCCACTAGGGGTGCCACCAGACAGGGGGTTTGAACACGTCATTGAGTTGGAGGTAGGAGAAAAACCAATCATCACCACACTGTATAAACATCCGAAGAAGTATAAAAATGAGATAGATAAGGAAATCAAAGAGCTATTGGATATGGGGCACATCAGGCCGAGTTCCAACCCTTTTTCTTCTTCAGTAGTGTTAGTCAAGAAAAAGGATGGAACCATGTGCATGTGCATTGATTTTCGGGCATTAAATAAGAAAAAAATAAAAAACAGGTATCCTATACCAAGGATTGATGATCTATTGGATGAACTGCATGGAGTTGTCTATTTCACAAAAAATGACCTATGTTTCGGCTACAACCAAATCAAAATGAGGGAGGAGGACATCTCAAAAAATTCTTTCAGGTGTCATTATGGTCACTATGAGTTCTTAGTGATGCCCTTCGGGTTAACCAATCCCCCAACCACGTTCCAATATTGTATGAACCATGTCTTCAACAAATAGTCGAGGAAGCATCTCTTGGTATTTTTTGATGATTTTCTCATTTATAGCAAGACGTGGGAGGAACACCTTCGACATGTGGACCAAATTCTATTTATCATGGAGGAGGAGTCATTGTATGCTAAATAGTCCAAATGTGATTTTGGAATGACAAGGGTTCTTTACTTGGGGCACATCATCGTAGAAAAGGGGGTACAGGTACATCAGGAGAAAATCCAAGCCATAATGGAGTGGCCTACACCTAAAACCCTTACAAAAATAAGGGTATTTCTAGGCATATGCACTTACTACAGGAAGTTTGTCAAGGGATTCTCTCAGCTTTGTGCACCCTTGATCGACTTGACCAAGAAAGGAGCTTTCAAATGTAGTGAGGGGGCCCAATTTACATTCGACAAAATGAAAAAGGTGATGAGCACATACCAGGTCTTAGCCCTACCAGATTTCGGCCAACCTTTCACCTTGGAGTATGAGCCCTCAGGAGAAGGTGTTGGGGCCGTATCGATGCAAAATAGGCACCCTCTTGCCTATGAGAGCCTAAAAATCAGGGGACCTGAGTTAATTTACAACATTTATGACAAAGAGATGCTAGCCATCATGCATGCTCTGGCCAAATTCAAACAATACCTGGTAGGTGCACGGTTTGTAGTAAAATAAGATCATAACAGTACTAAGTACTTGTTGGAGCAGAAGGACTTAAATGAAAGGAAGCATAAATGGCTGAGAAGAATATAGGCCTATGACTTTAACATTGAATTTTTCAAAGGGAAGAACAATGTGGTGGTTGATGCATTATCCAGGAGACCATCCATTTATGCCATGAAAAATGTGTCTGTTGATTGGAAGGACCACTTGGTGATGGAATATGTAAAGAATTAGTTTTCTTGTCAGGTAATGGATGGGAAAATATAGGATGATAACTTCAAGATCATTGATGGCCTCATATACAATAAGGGCCGAATCATTTTGGTACCTGAATCGACCTTCAAGGCCAAAGTGTTGTAGGCATGTCATGACTCACCAATGGGAGGTCACCAAGGGATTGGTAAGACATATAGGCAGGTGGGAGAGAGGTTCTCATGGGAGGGCCCCAAGGAGGATGTGATGAGTCACGTCAAGGAGTGTACTACTTTCCAGGAGAATAAGGATGAGCACACTCACTCGACAGGACTAGTGAAACCCCTACCCATCCCAGAGCACAAGTGGGAAAGCATATCCATGGATTTTATCACTGGGTTACAAAACGCGCAGGGGAAGGACTGGATTTTCGTAGTGGTGGAAAGGTTGACAAATTTTTCACACTTCTTCTCCATTGCTATAGACTTCAGTGAAACACATGTGGCTGAGTTATTCTTCAAGGATATCTTCAGACTGCATGACCTACCCAAAACCATTTTCAATGATAGGGATAGCAGATTGATGAGTACATTCTGGCAAGAGTTATTCATGCTAGTTGGTATGACCTTGACTCCTAGTACTAGTTATCACCCTCAGACCTACGAACAAACATAAATAGTAAAAAAATAGGTGGAAGGCTATCTCAGGAATTATGTGGCAGGGCAGCAAAAGGCGTGGGTCAGATGGCTACATTTAGGGGAATACTGCTACAACACCACCCATCACTTTTCTATCGACATGACACCATTTAGGGAATTATACAACTACGATCCACTCTCTTTCGTGGATATTTATTTTGGTGACAGTAGGGCTACGATGGTACAGGAATGGATACAACAAAGTCAAGATATCCTCAGAGAGATGAAGGATCATTTGCATAGGGAACAGAACTAGCAGAAGGGCCAAGCAGACAAATGTAGAGTTGAGCATACTTTTGAGGTGGGTGACATAGTTTACCTAAGGCTCCAACCTTACAGGCAAGCTTCTATAGAAAGAAGAGGAGACGAGAAAATAAAACCATGTTTCTTTAGGCCCTACAGGATCAATAGGAAGGTAGGGGCCATAGCTTATGAGATGGAGCTCCCACATGACAACAAAATACATAATGTCTTCCATGTGTCTTGCCTAAAGAGCGCCATTGGTCAACACATCATGCCCCTTGAAGTGATCCCTCCTTTGGACGAAGAAGGGAAACTAGTTTTGATTCTGGAGGAGATATTGGAGGTTTGGGAGAAGAGGCTCAGGAAAAGAAGCATCACAGAGTACCTGATCATATGGAAGGATTTACCCATCGAGGACGCGACGTGGGAGAATGAACAAGTGGTACAAGAGATAGGTTTGGAATTGATTGAGGACAATAAATTTCTAGCAGGGGAGGCTGTAATGTCCCCCACCTATTAATGAAGAGGTCTAGGAAGACTTAGTGGTCTAGGCATCCCCACTAGACCATAGTCTCACAGAGCTGGGGAAAATCCAACCAAACTAATGTTATATTTCTAAGTTGACTTAAGGAAAAGGTAAAAAGGGTAAGTAAGTAACTCAATGAAGGAATAGAGTGTTGGAGGTTGAGTTAGGAGATTGAATCTAGGGGTTAAATTAACTCAACAAGGAAAAAAAAAAAAAGTATAAAGAGAAGGCTAGGGCGCACCTCTCATATCATCTTGGATATTTGGTATTTTCTTGTTGATTCTCTTGAGAATTAAGTTTTGAGGGTTTTTATATTACAAAGCCTAGAGAACAACTCAGTGGTGAAATATTCCACTCACCTTGTTCCAAGCTTGGTCTCGGGGATGAAATACTCCACCCACACCATTCTACATTCATCATCTATTCAAGAGGACAGCAGGGTCGTACCAGTTAGGGTTTTCCGGCAGGGGCACACCATTGGTTGAAGAACATTTCGATCCATCTTATTGAAGGAGATTTGGGGGATTTCAACATTAGGGTTTTTCTTGCAGGACCTTGCTCATCAGTTTGGAGGCTTTCTTGAGGAGTTACCACATCCATATCATTATCCGTAGGTTGGGACGGTTTTGGAGGAGAGAGGATGTCTTGGTGATTCAATGATTCTCAGATCTAGGAGGCTATACCTTAGATCTTCTCTTGTAACTTCTCTCATGGGTTCGTTACTGCCCGATATATCATCCTAGATATTTTCATTGGATACATAGGTCTCATTCATCTAGGTCGAATTATTAACTATATTCAAGGTATCAAGAGGGCCATACCAGTTTAGGGTTTCAACATATTGAGGAGGAGGCATCAATATTTGGGCTCCACACTTCAAGAGGAGGTTACTATTTCCCTGATCTATCATTTGGTGGAGTTTGACAACGTTTGGGAGTCTTCTTCTTCAGGAGGTCCGAATCCTAGATCTTCATAGTCTCCAACAGGACGTATCAGTAGCTTGAGGGTTAGGCCAAACCCTAGTTTTGTATTGGAGAATTCACTTTGCATTGCAACCTTTAGGAGGCTTACTTTGTATTTTTGGGAGAATTTTGTATGAAACTCTTATTCTTGTCTTGAATCCATCTGAAGTTATTCTAGATATTCTTTGATATTGTATTAGGTCCTTACTTTCCTATAATAAAAGCTCAGATCTTGTTTGTGGTTCTACATCTTGTGTATTGTTGATATCTTTGTATGTTGATATGCATCTTGAATAAACCATGGCTAAATAACTGAAATAAACCCTAAGGCCGAAATATCAAAGGGCCAACCTGCATACACAACAATAAAACAGTTAAATTAGGGGTAAGTTAGTGTTCCTAAGTGAAAAATTGGCTTGGGAACATTACAGGTGTATTCTTTTTCTTTAGTTGTGAACAAGTCGAACACCTTGCAACATAATTCCTTTATTCAAAATTGGAAAGAGAAATGAAAAATATGATTCAACATTTATAAATGATAAGAATGAGAAGAAAGGAAAGTCCCAAAGATAGAGGGAGAATCTACATACCAGTGAGGAAAAACATCTCTTCTAATGACTCTGATAGTGAAACATAAGAGGATCTAGAAGAATAATTCATTTGTGCTTTAGAAGAAATAGACAGACTCAAAGAAAAGAATATAAAGTTGAAAAATGAATTTCAAAAGTATAAATATGAGATAGTTGAAAATAATGGAGAACCTATTATTTATCAAATTGAAATCACAAAGATCAGAAGAGAGAATATGTTATTGAAGGAGCAGTTGTCAAAAATCCTTGAACAAAAATAAAAAATAATTAAAGTTCAAATTGTAGAGGCAAAAGTGACACACGAATTGATAGAAATAAATCTAAAAGAAAAGGATGGACTCTCTGAGAAAATTAAATCACAAAATATCTCTCTGATAAAATAATTAGGAGAGGAAAAAATGATAGAAGAAGTAGTGAGAAGTGAGTTGAAAGAAAAGGATGAAAACTCTAAGAAGTTGAAGGTTGAAATTAATTCCTTAAGAAAGGAACTAGGGAAAACAATTGATCATATAAATAAAACATTGAATTTTTAAAAGAGTACAAAAATATTATAAAACATTCTCAGTCATCAAATATCACCATTCATCAAAACAGGCCTTGGTTATGACAACAATCAGAAGATGCTGAAGGAAGATGCTAGCTCTAAGTCACTAGAAAAGCAAATTGAGGACAAGCCTAAAAGCTATGCGGGTTCTCTTAAAATCTCCAACCACAATGAAGAAAACCACAAGGAAAGAAATCATGATAAAAAAGAGACTGATTTATCATTCAAGAAAGATAAGGACGAGTTTAGAAGAGGTGCTCCATCAAGATGACCCTTCACAACTAGGTATCAAATATTTTTCTTGCAAATTTATTTTCTTATAATATTTTTTGTCACAAGGAAGTAGATTGCAAATCTTATGGAGAAAATAATTATATGAGAAACTACAATCCATTTTCTCCCCTACATTACACCGTTGAAAGTTTTAAATGCAATAACTATGGACACATAGCTAAAGATTGTAGAAGCATCATGACATAATTTTTGAAACTAGGATATAAAAAGGTATGGACGAGAAATCAAGAAAAATAATATAAGGAAGAAAGCTAACTAGATTTGTATGCTCAAAACAAAGAACAAAATAGCATCACCAAAAAAAAGAAATATACTTCAAAAGGTTGGAGGAGGAAACAACAACAAGAAGAAAATACATTCATACTAACACAGACTCCACTCATAGCACAAAATGAATGACCAAGGAACATAACCAGTGGACCAACATTTGTAAAGGGTATGATCAAGGAAATGGAGGCATGCAACAGTGTGGTTGTTTATTTTAATTCCAATCAGTTCAAGGCAGAAAATTAACATCCTGAAGATATATGTGAAAATAATTTTATAAGAGAGGAAGAAGGAACCGAAAATTCTAAATATAAGGATACTCTTTTAAAAAACATGGGACATGTAGGAGAAGATCAAGAAGTTGTTGTAAAGGAAAAAGAACTTATCTTGAATGATGGAAGAAGAATGTTGATAATATAAATAAGGCAATGATTGCATCCATTACAAGCAATCACAAAATAGAGCCTTCAAGAATCCAAGTAAAGAATCCAATGAGATTGAAGTAATCAATGAAGGTATGCTAAAATAAGTTTCATAATATATTCCAATTGTAATATGGTACATAATGAAAAGAGAAAAGAAGAAGGCTCCAAAGACAAAAGTCTATGCAAAGGAAATGATGAAGTATGAAGTTGAAACACTCAAAGAGGAATATATTGGAACAATTTCAACAACATCACAATTGAAAGTAGATTATAAGAAGTTCTTTCTCTAAACCCTAGACCGAGTCTCTACAAGGATGATAAAAATAAATTGCTAAAAAGAAGCTAAAATGTTCACAAGTATGATGTCACCGTAGAAGGCAATGTTGACCAAGCACATAGACTGGTATATTTTGTGGTAATGATGAAGGAATTTTATGGTCAACATTATGGCATCTTTGTAGTACATGTGACATCCTTCAAAATCAGATTATCATTGCAACAATATTCACATTACATTTTTAGAGAGCACGTGTTATGATACACATAAGAGAAACATAAACCACTAAGATAAATAGACTTTGAAAAGATGAAGAAGAGGAAACTCCATGTTCTCAAATAAAGTGAAGAAGATGAAACCCTTTGATATATTTGTATTTATTTTTAGCACTTGGTTTATCCAACAGGATAGATTTCTTATTAACATGTGATTATTTTTTATCATCCAATATAGGATTCCATTTAATACTAATACTATCTTTTTCTACACTTATTACTTAAAAGAAATCTATCAAGGGTTTCATCTTCTTTACTTTAGTGAGTAAATTTGAATGTATGGGGATAGGATTATTATATAGGAATCACTCCCCACTTTTTCCAATACCTCAAAAGGACCACACCACAAAGTATTAATCTTCTTACTAGGACCATGTAGTCTTTCTTTATTTGGTTGTAACCATACTTTATTTCCCACTATGAATGTCCTCTTTGTTACATGTTGGTCATGTCTATCCTTGTACTTTTCCTATGACTTATTTAGTGTATCTTGTACTTGTAATGGATCTTATTGATATTCTTAACATTTGTTTCTTATTTTAATCCATCTCCTATGAGGTCCTCCCTCACTCCTTGTTATACATATACAACATCTAAGGGTGAAGGTACAAAATATCAAAAGAAAGTTTCAAAAGGTGACTTACTAGTAGAAGGATGGATTTCTCTATTATTAGAGTGTTGCATATATATCATATTTATGTCCTATGTCTTCAATGCTTCTGATTGTAAACCCTAAAAGATACACCAAATTCATGTTGAATACTTATGTCCCATATTCATGTGGATGGAATGTTGTATACCTCTTGAGCTTAGTGTCCATATTCTTCCACAATGTAGTCCAGAATGGATTAAAAAAATTGGTATCCTTGTCTGAGATGATGCTCCTTGTGTTGGAATTATCGATTGTGTGTTGTCATTGATGGCAACATGAATCAAACATGTACAGTAAACAGAGAAAAATTAATACCACCTTGGGGTAGAAGAAATTCGTGATCACTGTTGATCATGATAGGATCAACCGTGATCCTATGTTCCTAAATCTCAAGAGAGTTAGAATGCATAGAAACCACGTACAAAAGGAGTAACGAAGAACAAGGAAGTAAGAGCTCAGGAGGGTTAGTGACTAAATATCAGTGCATAAAAGAATACAAAAATGTTAAACGAAGCTCAGAAGAGATGACACATTTGAAGTAACACAGGAGATAGAGTTATGCGAGTGAAGAAATACTTTTGTAAAGGATTGAATTTCATGATTTGTTCATTATTAGTTTGAGACAATCTAAGATCATTAGATCAAGGTTAAGTCAAAGAATGGGAATGATTAAATATAAACCATCATATCTAGAGAAGTAGCATTTTGGACAGCTGGATCAAACCATAATCATAGATCAAGAGAGATTAAATAAGATTTGTCATATTTCATAGAGGAAATTCAAGTGAGCTCTCAACTGTTATAAGACACAAATTCTTGAAACCCCCAAAGTCCCTATGTAAACAAGGGACATCATATCTAGGAAATGCATGGTGATCATTAGATGAGGATATGCAGGTTCAATAGTGGTCAACTTCGACGTGGACCACTTCGGTGAAAAGGAGTCTGAAACATGTAAGTTTATGTGAAGGTCGAAGCCCCAAAGTTGGGAACTCTCGTCGACCATCGGATCAGAAGAAGAGCATGGAAATCCTATCAATCGTTGATCTGGAATGAATATTGAAACCGTTAGATTGTGCTAAAAGGAAGAAGGTGGTCAACTCTGAAATTAACCTAATCCGGTGATAAGAAACTCCGATAAACCAAGAAATCCTGAACTTCGGAGTCCCAGAGTTAACATAGTTCATCCATTAAGATAAGAAAAGATATACAGTGATAGATATATTCGACACTTTGGCAATAATCGAAGGATGGTATAAAATTTCCAAAACTCCCGAAGCCACGAACTACAAAAGCCACAAAGTGTAAAGCCACGATGCAGGAGGGAGACATGTGATAGAAGAAAAACATGACACGTGGTCCAATCAACTAGTGACAAGTGTCAAGGTATAATTGGAACATTAGGTATACGAAAGTCACGAATCAAGGTGACATGTGGAAACCACTCAGTTAGTGCCATGTCAACAATGGCGTCAACAAGCCACGTCACTCTAGGACTATATCCTCTAGGGATATCCAACTTCTCCTACTGGCTAAAATATCTGAAGCACCTAAGGTCGAAGTCACAAATTAGTGTTTGGTTGTTGATCTAAGATCCTATAGAATATTTCTTGATCGTCTGATCAAGTATAGTGGAAGGATAGAGTAAGCGTGAATCACGAAGTAACGCTAACCATTGATCTACTTGGTTGAATTAATGCTAACCGTTTGACTATGCTTGGTTAATTATGTTTGACATTAGTTAACTATTTTTTAGTTTGATTGAATATGGTTGAACATGCTTGACCATATTTAACCATGGTTCACCATTGTTGATGCTGGTTTCCCATGGTTGAATATAGTTGGCCATGTTTGAGCATGGTTAACCATGTTTGAAAAAGGTTGAATATGGTTGATACTCAATCAACATAGTTGACTATTGTTAACTATAGTTTCCCATAGTTCCCATAGTGAGCATGTTTGATTAGTATTGAATCTATTTTTAAAATGGTTGACTAGGATCTACTATGGTAGAAAATGTTTCATTACCATGTTTGGCTAAGGTTAACCATGTATATCTATGATTGTTGATGCTTAGACATATGTTTACCCTGATTATCTATGGTTAATTTGTGTTCATCATATTTGACATTAGTTGACCATTGTTGACCATGTCTGACCATGTTTAATAGTGGTTGATAATTTTCACTTTTGTTGACCATGATTTCCAATGGTTAACTTTAATTTAATGTTGAATTGAAACATTAAGAGGTTGAATATAATTTTATGTCAGAGTATAAATTCAATTGGTTGAATTCAAACATATGTCACATTGCAACATTATAGGTGACCACATATTATATCATATTATGACATTAGAGATTGACTTCAAAATTATATCACATTGTGACAATAAGATGTTGATATTATGGTTATGTCACACCGTGAATCCCATATTGGTTTACTTATATCAAATAGTTATGTTTCTCAATGGATATGTCCCATTTTGATGTTAGTAAGGATTATGTCTCATTGTGATGTCCCTTATTGATTTTGTTGGATTGAAAGGTTCTTCAATGTTTACCCATGTTTAACTATGGTTGAATATGGTCAACCCTATTTGACTATGGTTGAAAATGGTTTTGTTGGAATGAAAAATTCCTTAATACTTAACAATGTTTGACTATGGTTTGAACATAGTAAAACCTGGTAAAAAATGTTTGATTATGGTCGACCATGTTTGGAATTTTTTTTACCATGGTTGATTGTGGTGGACAATGGTAGATCATATTTGAACTTGTTTGGATATGTTTTTTTTGGATTAGGATGTTCATATTGGTAGAGTTATGACAAACTACCATGTCCCTGAATAGTTATGTCATATTGCGATGGTCATAAAGAGTTATGTCATATTGTTATATTCCTCAAGGGTTATGTTGGATTGTAATGTTCGTAAATGGTTGTCTCATTGTGATGTCTATCTTATTTGACTAATTTTGAAGTGTTACATTCCTCAATCATTATGTTGATTTATGAAATTCATCAAGGCATATGTGGAATTACAACATCCTGCGATGATTAAGTTAGATTGAATTGTTCATCTTGATTGACTTTTGTCAAATTTCCACATTCCTCGATGGTTATGCACATTGGAACATTCTTCATGGGTAATTTCGTATTCTATCATTCCTCAAGTTTTATATTGGATTGTAACATTTCTTAATGAAGTTTTCATTGATCTGTAAATTGTCACAAATATTTCATTGAAACATCTCATCACAATAGATCTAATAAATAAAATTGAAATCTACATTATGAAGGTGAGGTTGCTCTGCTCTCTTTTATCTAATATGTAGATAATGTAGGTACAAATGAGAGAGCACCTTCTATGGAGTCACTTAAGACATATGGCTTGTTAGGTTGATACATAACATTAACCACCTTCTTCTCTCTATTTTTCCTACTCCTAGTTGTTCTTCTCTGCTAGGGAATAAGATACAATAATATATAATGGAACCAGGGGTGATTTTAAGGATGGAAATTTATTTTAAAATGTAGAAACATTGGTGAATATTAGTAATCCTTCATATGCCAACTATAAATGTTTGGCAACATTTTTGTAAAAATATTCAAATTTCTAAGGATTTTATATAGTTTGTATAATATTTTGGCCATTTTTAAGTTAAAATAATGTTATCGTATAGAATTTGGGTGAATCATTTTTAGAATAACGAATATTTTTTTGGCAAAAACCATGGAAAATTATCCCATGAGCGAAATTTATCCCCTAAAATCATCCATGAATGGAACTTGTTCTCCTACTAGCACCACAGTATTTAACATATCACTCTTTTCTTAAGGTTTGACATCCTCAACCCTCAATAGTGATGAGGTTTTCGAATTGCTACAATCCTCTTGAAAGTCCTCACATGACTAGCCTGATATGCATGAATAGTGAGGGATGATGTTGCATATCCCATAACATGATAGTCAATATGATATGTCAACTTGCATGAGGCATAACTTTTTCATAGTAGCTCCAATAAGCGTTTTTTGCACCTTTGGAAAGGTCTTCATGTGTAAAATCAGGAGTCTGAACTGCTACTATGTTTGTGGTTCCATGTATGGAAAATAATTCAACCCTTATCATACCATCATCAGAAGATAAATTGATCATCGAGATATTCAAAGAATATCGATCTCTTTCCTAATTGCAATCCTTTTCATTATCTAACTTTTACAACTTCAATGAGCATATCACTCATGTATATCTACGCTCCATGTACAAGTCTCTAGGGTTTCTCACAAGGTAATTATCATGTTACAAACAATCATGCACCTCTTGTTAGTCCTTGTCGAAGGCGAGGACTCTTGCAATTGATTCACCGTTGACCATTTATTACTTAAAATCTGACTTAAAATATTTTTCCATTCTCCAATGTCGTACATAACAAGAGGAAAATAATGATATTTTTCCATATATAAATTACTTTTATAGATAACGCTATTGGATGATACATTTGGAGTCTTATTACCGAGGTGATATACCTTTTTCATTGTTAAATTATATAACCTAAAGTTCAAAGTCATTGTCACTGCTTTAAATATTTTAAGCTAAAGTTCAGAGCTATTGTTCCTTTGCACTGATGTCAGTTCTTTAAATTTCACTGACAAATGAAAATGTTGAGATTCTTCTTTATATTTAGTTATATTTACTAATTGCTTTATATTTATTTATATTTACAAATTTATGTCAGTTCTTTAAATTTCACTGGCAAAACGCTCCTTTGGAAATGTTGAGCCATTGTTGTCTACTTGCCACTACCTTACTATATTTATCCAGTTCCACCACCATCATCCACTATTCAGATGTTTTTCCTCTACATTGTATGTTTCATATTTTCCAGATCCAAATTCATCACTGGTTCATTGGCGGTTCAAATTTGTTCCACCTTTAATCATCATTCATCATACAATTACAAATTCTTCAATGCTTCATCAGTGGTTCTCTAGGGGTTCAAATAGTGCACTTTCAATTTTGTTCCACCTTTAATAGTGAGTAATACCGGTAACTTTCATTCCTATTTACTGTGTGCAAGTAGGAAAAAGAAATTTTTGGATTCACTAATTTTCATTTCTATTCACTATTGCTAGTTTTCATTCCTATTCAATGTTTGCAAGTAGGAAATTGATTTTTGATTCCTATTTACTATTTGGTAATAGGAAATTGATTTGCTACTAGAAAAACATATCTAAGTTGACAAAAATATTCATTCCAAGTTCACAAACTAACAACAAATATTGGTGGTGTTTCTAAAGTTTAGATTGAAATCTCAAAAAATATTATTATTGTTCTCTAAGATTTATGACACGAATTTGGGATCTGCTATGCTGTAGTAATCAACTGCAAAAACCATTTTCCCTTCTATAAATTATGCATATGAAACATTTCTCTTACTTCCGAGAGGCAGAAGGAGATTTAGATATCCTTCTCCATATATCAGAAATAGAAGGAGATTTAGAAATCCTTTTTTTCATATTAGAAATAGGAGGTTCAGATAACCTTGCCTACATTTTAGAAATGAATGAAAGGAACACAATGATATTAATCGTGATTAACATCCAAAACAATTGTGGATGGGAAGCTATATAAGACACAATCTCTCTTAATTCTTCCATTAACTCACATACTGTTTCATACAAAGAAATGAAAATAATAGAAAATATGCATAACAAAGTTGTTGCCCATTTCATTTTAAAAGAGAAGAAAATGGTTAGAAGTATCATCATCATGCCAACCTGTAGAGGATGGGAAGCTATAACGGACATATCTTCTATCAAATTACTCATCTCTATCTCCTAGGTTTTTATCATCTCTCTCACCACTGTAAATATGAAACTAGTAACAAAAATTGAAAATAGAACCAACAAAAGTACTGAATTTCTCGTCATCCTAATCTCTCTAGTCTTGGAAGCTGCACAAAAAGTATATTGAATATTTTTTATTTCTGTGAATAATGGACGAGCAACTGGATTGGATGGGATACTAAAAAAGACACACACACACACACACACACACACACATATATATATGCACCCTAGTAGGAGGGAGAATGATTGATTGGCATGTACCTGCAAGAAGGCGACCAACCTAAGATGGGATTTACCACCCAAACAAGATCCCACCCTATACTCCATCCCCGCAACATCTGTTGTCACTTAAGAATATGAATTATAGGTTGCAACATCTATTGTCACTTAAGAATATGAATTATAGGTTGCAGCATCTGTTGTCACTTAAGAATATGAATTATAGGTCAGTAGCGGGGGGCACTTCGTAGAGAACTTATGAAGGTAATGTTGAAGTGGGTGGGAGAGCCCTAGAGGACTCATCATACAGTTAGTATTCAGTACACCCAGTCCAACCCAGGAAGGAAAAAGTCCTAGTACACATTAAATATGCACTGTATGTGGGTGGAATAGAAACATAGCGGTGTTTGGGCGAGTGATCAATGAGAGCTCATACTAGTAAGGTTTAAGAGGTGTCGATTTGGGATCCTCTAAGCATGATATCTTACTCTAGTTAGGCCGCACTTGGAGACAAGCTAGATGAGTAATTTCAATCTCTCTCTCTTTCCCACTCTAACTACCAACTTCGCGGAGCAAAAACACCCATTTCAACACCTATTTTAGATTTGGGAAGCAAAAGGGTAAAAGTTGTCCTAATAAGAGAAGGTATATTGAAGATACTAAAATAATAATATGGAAAGCATACACACATACATATCGGGGGGGAATTCATATGAAAATCCATTGAGGGCCAATTCATACAAAAATCCATAGACAGTGCATGACTCTTTTGAGCGATACCGAACTGGTGATCGATTCTCTTAAGTTTCTCCCTAAATAATTATGCACCTTCATCCACCTTCTATGAAACCCTAAAATGGTGATTTCACCTCTCAGTCCTCCTCCTTGTCTCGTAATCCAGTCTCCCCAACCATTCATTGGCATGAATGGCAGCTTTGGTGGCATTACAAAACCTTCGGTAAAGATCATCGGCTCGGACCCCAAACAACAAGCAGTAGCAGTAATAGTTAGGCAGGATGCTTTAGGTTTAAATACAACCATGTCCCTAAGTATATCCTCCAATTCCAAGGCCATAGTAAACAGGATCCCTTACGGGTATAGAGCCAAAGGTGGAAGCACTAGTAGCGGGAGAGGAAGAAGCATCGATATCAATAACATCCATTTTTTATTTTGAATGGTGGAGAAATTGGTTCTAGTTACAAATAAAGAAATCGAAGGGCCCAATACACATTCATTCTCCCGCACCCCCCCTTCTGTAGTGTTCCCAAGGCCGAGCCCCGTAGTGAACCATGTTCTGAAAAGAATTGTAATTATGATTTATAGGCTGGTGAGCCGAGCTCTTATAAGATGGAGGCTTATGTGTTATTAGCCCAGGGAGCCTAAGTGTTGAAGGCCAGGAGCCTGTTGTTGTATATGCAATCGCGTAGAACAATTAATAAAATATAAAAACCACCAAGTCCAGACCGATCACATTGAATGAGTGAAGGGGGACTAAGAATCCATAGAGTGGGCAAGGAATTAGGGGCTTGAAGGTGGAAAAAGGGGCTAAGTGTTGAGCCTAGGGGGCTTAAGCCTGAGAATAATATTTTATTATTATTCCAAAAGAACATGTCCCATTTATGTTTTATCCTAAGTTCCTAACCATGAGAAAGGTAATGCATGCCGAGGAATGCATGCAGTTTCAAGGGTGAAAAGTGTCCACCATAATGCATGCAAATAAAACAAACGAGGTAAGATGTGAAGGCTCTCGCTCCTCCATTCCACCCGACCGTCTGAACATGAACGGTCTGACCTCTGCAAGAATACCCTGGTGACACCCTGAAAGCCGAAAAGCCTGTGTTGATTTCGGAGATAGCTAGTACATCCTTGTCTGAACAGTTGGAACCTGTGCGTGGGATCTCTGCACACCTCGTGCAATCCCAAAACCAAAACCGTGAAGACTATCCCGTGTTTGCTGAACCAGTTTGGGAAGCCTTTGTCTATTTTCCCAATTGGTTGTTGTGGCCACGCAACACTGGACTACGCGGGGCTTACTGTCCAGTGTAAGTCTGTGTCGAACCTGTGTGTAACCTCTCTCCAGGTGAGGGAGGTTATTGCTGTTGGAAGAGGCAGGTTGTCAGGCCTGTGAGCAACTCTTTCCAGGAGAGAGAGTTTGCTGGGAAGTGGTTTCTTCCAGAGAATGTCCAGCACCAGCTTCGGGCTGAGAGAATTCCTGATTCGTTCTGTTGCCAAGACCCAGAGAGGGAGGTGTAGCACCGATGGACTGTGCTTGTGAAGGTCTATACTCCCGGGTGGAACAAGCATGTTGGGAATGAGAGTTTGGGAGTAGTGGGCGTAAGATGGCATCCTGGGAAGCATCCTTCCAGTCATTCTATGTTGTTTTCCCCATAACCTCAGCCTAGCCTAGGATTCCTTGCCTTGGGGTGGAGCTTAGTCCCAGCTCGGGGGTGACCCACTGCAGAGATGATGAGCAGTGTGGTCTAAGGATGGGAGGTTCGTGGAAGGCCTGCACTTGGTTGGTGAAACTGCCACTGTTGCAAAGATAAGTACTTGATTATGTTTTAATCATGTTTAGCATGACTATTCTACTTATGTTATCATGAATTCCGTTGTGTATATGAATTACTATGAAACACTATGGATTGTTTATTATAGCAGCAGATAATATGTTTACTTTGAACGTGAATATGTTTAATTGTGAATGCATGTGGATTATATAACATTTGTATGAGTTATGTATGGAGTGGGTTTATAACCTTCTCTTAATAGCGTTTAAGCATTGGTAGCTAGAAAAGGGATGCTACAGTTTGGTATCAGAGCCAAGGTTTCGACACTGAGCCTAGATGGGCCAGTGGAGCGGTCTTTAGACCGAGAATACGAAGGGAAATTGGGTCTGGAAGGCTAATTTTGGACCCTGTTTTTCTCCAAAGTGTCAAAGAGTTACTTGATGAGTTTTAAGCTCAGGAGGTACAGCGACGTTATGAAACCGCAACCAGTGTGGTATAAGTCCACAGGGAGAGAGGAATCCACACCAGAAGTGCAGGAGCTTTAGGATTTGTTTGGGAGGGAAGGTGAACCCTCATGACCATTAGATCTGGAAAGCGTGCACGGGGTTTAAAGCCCTTTGGAATTGCACATGAGTGTGGAAATTGTGATACGCTAAATTTCGAAATAGATCTAGACCATCCGAACGACAGAGGCCACGTGTCGTGAGATTTCCCATTTCGGGAAATCAGGAATCGCGATATCGGAAGCCCTAGTAACAAGAGATCAGGACTTTCCATGGTGGAAACCCCAGAGCGGTCGTGGATCATCCGATTTGAGAAGACCACGTGTCGAGAGATTACCCGTTCGAGAAATCGAGGATCAGGGATTCGAGGGTTCCATTGATAAGAACACGGGCTCTCGCCTTGATAAATCTCGACACATAACATCGAGACATTAGCATGTGGCTAAGTCCTGATGAACGGACGAGATTCTTTCGGGGAATCTCAGGGTCTGTAATGACCGTCCAATGTGAGGAAGAAAGTCAACGTTTTGGGAGATGGGAGGTGAGAAGAGGTGAACACCTTCGAAAACCTGAAATCTTGAAACAATCTACACCGTAGATCATGGGAGAAGAACTTGACCATTGTATCAAGTAAGTTAGTAGACAGTGAATGCATGATTTCGACAAATGGAAGTCAATATGTGTGGATGCACTTACTTCCGACACCCAAAACCCAGAAATGACGAAAGGATCTACGTCGTAGATCTGAGAAAGATCTGACTGTTTAATTTTTCTTGGAATGGATGTGGACACATGGAGATGTACTGTGTGCCAGTGGGTCGAGAAGAGAAGCGAGAGAGGTGGGACCCGATGACGTCGTTAAAAAGTGATGTGGGGCCTCATGAATGTACCACATGCCACGATGGTGAAGGGTGATAGTTGTGATGTGGGCCCGGAGGATAAAGTAATTCGCGATTTTGGGAACTCACGATATAAGGGCATGAGAGCTCGACATTGAAACTCGCGAAGTCACGAAGTAGCGAGAACGAGAGGAGAAAAGTCAACATTTCTTATCAGGGTTTCGTGAAAGGGAGGCACTAGGGTTGGATGCCATAGCTCATGAAGGTGCAAGTAGTGAAGAGTGCTAGCACTTAGCCCTAGACTATGGTCATGCGTAGAAGACCCTAGCGAGGAGAGAGCCATACCCTTGTCGCATCTCGGGTATCGACGTTTAGAGGAATGAGTCGAAGGTTTTCGACTCACGAACTCGCGAGATCGTGAGTTGCGAAAAGGGTGACTTGGGTTACGAATATTTAACTGTCGGATCTTCGTGGACCGAGATTCTGAAGTTCCGAAGTCCTGGAAATTGCAGAACCGAACGAGAGCTCAAAAAAAAAAAAACTGAATTAAATCAAAATGTCTTTCGTTCTTGTTTGTATTGGATTATAAATGTTATGGATTGTTCCAAAGGAGTAATGGCCTGAAAAAAATTGAATTTAATTACACAGTGCGTGTGCAGAGTTCAGAGGAGGTCAAGACTCCAGTTAACCAATGACTGAGTATGGAGTGGGGAAAGGTGCAGATTACCCTCGAAATAGAAGACGAACAGGAAGGAAAGGATGTTAACCTGGGAATCGAAGGATCGAACTCCAATGGGCATAGAAAAGAGAAGGATAAGGAATGACACATAATGAAAATCATTGAAGGATTGCAAAGAGAGGCCCAGGCTCGCTGAGCTGATAGCTGAAATCTCATGAAAGTCAGGGATCAACAGGGTGCATTAAACTTAAAATTTTTGAAGAGCCTGGAAAGAATAGAGAATAAAATCGAGAAGGGAAGAGACTCAAGTATGACGAAGAGTAGCAGAACCCATGGGAGAAGAAGTAGGTCGAGGAGTGGTAGCCAACATCTTAGTTGCTCCCAAAGACATTCTGACAGGAAGACACACAGTAGTTCAAGCCCATCCCCTACCAGAAAACATCGAAAATATGGAAAGGAGGAATTGAAAGGGGAGATGAACAAGATTAAACCTCCAACATTCGATGGAGAACATAAGAAGGAGGAATATGTCGAGACCTGGTTTCTTGGCATGAAGAAATACTTCCAACTGCAGAATTATTCTGCCCATGCAGAAGGAACAATTGCAATGTATCAACTGAAAGGAAAAGAATCCATGTGGTGGGATCAGTTTGTACAGGTGCAACACATCAGAGAGAAAGAGGTCACTTGGAAGGAATTTAAGAGGTATTTCGAGAAGAAATACCTGACTAAAAGATACTATGATATAAAGATGAAGGATTTCTTCGAAATCAAGCTAGGCAGCATGACTATTGATGAGTATGAACAATGTTTTCTAGAACTACTGAAGTATGTTCCATTCATCAAAGATGAGGCTGTCAAGATTCAAAGATATCTGAGTGGACTGTCGCCTTGCATGAGTGACAAGATTCAATATGACAATCCTAAGACCATGGAAGAAACCATAAGAAGGGCAAAATGCTTGTATGAACAACAAGGAGAAAGGCCTATCCTTTGGAAGGTTTGGAATGATCAGAGGAAGTTTAAGAAGGAACAAAGGCAGAAGGTAAACAATCCTTCCTTTTTCAGAAACAGTCTTCAGGGACAGCCATCATTTAGAGAGTCGAGAATGACTGGAGAGGGAGCACAAAGACTAAGACAGATGCCCATTCAGTGTTGGGGATGTCAAGGAAACCACAAGTACAAAGATTGTCCCCATAAAAATGGTAAAGCGAGAACTGTACATACTGTTCAGCAAGCTGAAACAGTGGGAAATATGGGCAGCAAAATGCCGAGGATCTACGCAGCCCTGGACAACAAGCAAGCAGAATTTCAATCACACATGATTGAAGTGGAAGGTACGATCAACAATCGACCACTTGTTATTTTAATTGATTCAGGGGCTAGCCATAATTACGTAGATCCTAGAGTGGTGGAAAGTTTGCATCTAATGAGAAGCAAATATGAGAAGTCTTGGTTAGTGAAATTGGCCACAGGGACCAAGAGGAAGGTCACTGAATTGGTTAAGTCATGTTCAGTGGACATGAAAGGAATGAGCACTAAGGATGAATTGAACATTCTGCCTTTAGGCTCATACGATTGCTTAATTGGGATGGATTGGTTGGACCATCACCATGCCCTTATGGATTGTCGTAACAAGAGGTTTACATGCCTGAACGAGGAGGGAAATCAAGTAACAATCTAAGGAATTCCCAGAGCCATGGCTATGAGGGAAATGTCAGCCATGCAGCTAAAGAAATGTTACCGGAAAGGCTGTCAATTATTTGCAGCTCGGGTGGAAGAAGCATCCCGAGATGAAGTCTCGAATATGGAAGACCATGAAGTACTCAAAGAATTCAAGGACATATTTCAGGAGGTACCTAGACTACCTCCGAAGAGGGACATCGATTTTTCTATAAATTTGAAGCCTGGAGAAGCTCCAGTTTCAAAGGCTCCTTATAGAATGAGTACACCAAACCTGAGGGAGTTGCAATTGTAGCTCGAAGAGCTACTGAAGAAAGGTTACATTCGCCCCAGTGTGTCACCTTGGGGAGCCCCAGTCCTATTCGTGAAGAAGAAAGATGGAACGCTGAGACTGTGCATTGATTTTCGATAGTTGAATAAGGTCACTGTCAAGAACAAGTATCCTCTACGAAGGATTGATGATCTTTTTGATCAGTTGAAGGATGCAAAAATATTTTCAAAAATAGATCTCAGATCTGGATATCACCAAGTGAGAATAAAGGAGGAGGACATCAGCAAGACTGCCTTTAGAACAAGGTACGGTCATTATGAGTTCATGGTGGTGCCGTTTGGGCTGTCCAACGCACCTGCTATTTTCATGTGCTTAATGAATGGAGTGTTCAGAGATTATTTGGACAAGTTTGTCATAGTCTTCCTGGATGATATCTTGGTGTATTCCAAGACAAAGGAAGAACATGAGAAACAACTGAGAATGGTGCTGCAGGTGTTGAGAGAACACCAGCTGTATGCGAAACTGAGCAAGTGATCCTTTTATCAAAGGCAGGTCCATTACTTGGGGCACATTATATCAAAGGAATGGATCGCTGTGGATCCTGAGAAGGTACAGGCCATTCGAGAATGGTCAGCGCCAAGGAATGTGGTAGAAGTTAGATCTTTTATGGGTCTGGCGGGCTACTATAGGAGGTTCATAGCCAGATTCTCAAAGATAGCTCATTCTATCACTTCGTTTCAAAGGAAGGGGAAGAAATTCCAATGGACTGAAGAATGTGAGAGCAGCTTCTAGCGATTGAAGCAGCTGCTAACTAGTGTTCCAATCCTGAAGATTGTAGATCCAAACAAGGATTACATAGTGTGCACAGATGCATGTAAGGAAGGGCTGGGAGGAGTTCTCAGCCAAGGGGGATTTGTAGTTTGTTATGACTCCCGAAAGTTGAAGGAACATGAGAAGAATTATGCCACTCATGATTTAGAGCTGGCAGCAATCGTCCACGCCTTGAGGAAATGGAGACATTATCTCATGGGCAAGATATTCGAGTTGAGAACAGACCATAACGGTTTGAAGTATTTATTTGATCAGCCGACCTTAAATGCCAAGCAAATTAGATGGTTGGAGTTTCTGTGAGAATATGACTTTGATATCAAGCATATCAAAGGTAAAGAAACTAAGGTGGCCGATGCACTCAACAAAAAAGTGCACAAATTACATACTACAACCATTAGCATGTACTGGACTGAGATGAAAGACAGAATTTTGGAAGCTGCAAATACTGATTTGCAGTACAAAGGTCTTGTAGCAAAGCTATAGCAGCGTGAGAGACCACAGACCAAGGAAAGTTACACCTTGGGAGTTGATGGTTTACTTCTATATAAAAACATAGTGTATGTACCCAATGTCTGAGAATTGAAGCTGACAATTCTAAAGGAGATGCATAACGTGGCTTATGCTGGACATCCTGGATATCAGAAGACTGTGGTAGCAGTCAAAGGCCATTATTTTTTGCCAGGGTTGAAGGAAGAAATCGATGAATACATCGCCAGATGTATGGAGTGCCAAAAGGATAAGGCTGAGCACAGGCACCCAGCAGGGTTGCTAGAGCCTTTACCTATTCCTGAGTGGAAACGGGATGTGGTAACAATGGATTTCATCACTGGACTAACTAGAACAAGCAAGGAGCATGATTCAATCATGGTGGTGGTGGACAAGCTTACTAAAGCTGCCAATTTTATTCCATTGAAAACCACCCACAGGGCAGCAGATGTAGCTGATATCTTATTAAAAGAAGTTGCACGCTTGCACAAAATTCCTAAGACAATTGTGTCTGATAGGGACCCGAAATTCACCTCAAATTTCTGGAAATGACTGTTCAAGGGATTCAGAACGAATCTAAACTTTAGTACAACGTATCATCCCGAGTCTGATGGTGAGACAGAGAGGGTGAACCGGGTAATAGAAGACATACTAAGAATGTATGTGATGGATAAACCATAAAGGTGGGAAGACTACCTGCATTTGGTAGAATTCGCCTACAATAATGGGTATCATGCAACATTAAAGATGAGCCCATTCGAAGTGCTTTATGGAAGAAAGTGCAACACTCCAGTGAGCTGGGATAATCCAGCTGATAGAGTAGTAGTTGGGCTTGAGCTAATCAAAGAGATGGAAGACCAAATGATAAGAATTAAACATAATCTAAAAGCTGCCCAGGACAGGCAGAAAAGTTACGCTAATAGTAACAGAACCCATAGAGAATTCAAAGTGGGTGACCATGTTTTCCTGAAAGTGAAAACTAACAGGAGTTCACTGAGGCTGGGAAGTTGCGCCAAGTTGGCAGCAAGATTTTTTGGGCCATTTGAGATCCTAGAAAGGATTGGGCCAGTTGCATACATGCTTGCATTAGCTGCATCTATGACTGTACATAATGTGTTTCATGTTTCACTGCTTAAGAAATATGTACCGGATGATAATCATGTTATCGATTGGAATGTGATTCAGGTGGAACCAGAAGGTGTCCTGCAAGTGCATCCTGTGTGCATATTGGACAGGAAAAGCAAACAGGTCCGGAATCGAGCCATAGAGCTTGTAAAGGTCCAATGGACCTGGTACGGTCCTGAGGATGCAACATGGGAGCATGAAGAGGTTATGCGGGCAGAATACCTGCATCTTTTTGAAAATTTTGAAAGGCTTGCCGAGACAGTGTAAGTTGCACTGAGGATAGTGCAAAAATAAGGGGATGGGAATTGTAGTGTTCCCAAGGCCGAGCCCCATAGTGAACCATGTTCTGAAAAGAATTGTAATTATGATTTATAGGCTGGTGAGCCGAGTTCTTATAAGCTCGAGGCTTATGTGTTATTAGGACAGGGAGCCTAAGTGGTGAAGGCCAGGAGCCTGTTGTTGTATATGTAATCGCGCAGAACAATTAATAAAATATAAACACCGCCAGGTGCAGACTGACCACATTGAATGAGTGAAGGGGGACTAAGAATCCATAGAGTGGGCAAGGAATTAGGGGTTGGAAGGTGGAAAAAGGGGCTAAGTGTTGAGCCTAGGGGGATTAAGCCTGGGAATAATATTTTATTATTATTCCAAAAGAACATGTGCCATTTATGTTTTATCCTAAGTTCCTAACCATGAGAAAGGTAATGCATGCCAAGGAATGCATGCAGTTTCAAGGGTGACAAGTGTCCACCCTAATGCATGCAAATAAAACAGACGAGGTAAGACATGAAGGCTCTCGCTCCTCCATTCCACCCGACCGTCTGAACATGAACGGTCTGACCTCTGCAAGAATACCCTGGTGCAACCCTGAAAGCCGAAAAGCCTGTGTTGATTTCGGAGATATCCAGTACATCCTTGTATAAACAGTTGGAGCCTGTGTGTGGGATCTCTACACACCTCGGGCAATCCCGAAACCAAAACCGTGAAGACTATCCCGTGTTTGCTGAACTAGTTTGGGAAGCCTATGTCTGTTTTCCCAATTGGTTGTTGTGGCCACGCAGCACTGGACTGCGCAGGGCTTACTAGCCAGTGTAAGTCTGTGTCGAACCTGTGTGTAACCTCTCTCCAGGTGAGGGAGGTGATTGTTGTTGGAAGAGGCAGGTTGTCAGGCCTGTGAGGAACTCTTTCCAGGAGAGAGAGTTTGCTGGGAAGTGGTTTCTTCCAGAGAGTGTCCAGCACCAGCTTCAGGCTCTGAGACTTCTTGATCTGGCCTGTTGTCGAGACCCAGAGAGGGAGGTGTAGCACCGATGGACTGTGCTTGTGAAGGTGTATACTCCTGGGTGGAACGGGCATGTGGGGAA
This sequence comes from Picea engelmannii, assembly GCA_009831015.1. Classification (NCBI taxonomy): domain Eukaryota; kingdom Viridiplantae; phylum Streptophyta; class Pinopsida; order Pinales; family Pinaceae; genus Picea; species Picea engelmannii. Next base: position 59,784 of record ML807467.1, on the reverse strand, counting down.
TGAGAGTTTGGGAGTAGTGGGCATAAGATGGCATCCTGGGAAGAATCCTTCCAGTCATTCTGTGTTGTTTTCCCCGTAACCATAGCCTAGCCTAGGATTCCTTGCCTTGGGGTGGAGCTTAGTCCCAGCTTGGGGGTGACCCACTGCTGAGCTAATGAGCAGTGTGGTCTAAGGCTGGGAGGTTCGTGGAAGGCCTGCACTTGGTTGGTGAAACTACCACTGTTGCAAAGATAAGTACCTGATTATGTTTTAATCATGTTTAGCATGAATGTGCTACTTATGTTATCATGAATTCCGCTATGTATATGAATTATTATGAAACACTATGGATTGTTAATTATAACAACAGATAATATGTTTAGTTTGAACGTGAATATGTTTAATTGTGAATGCATGTGGATTATATAACATCTGTATGAGTTATGTATGGAGTGGGGTTATAACCTTCTCTTAATAGCGTTTAAGCATTGGTAGCCAGAAAAGGGATGCTACACCTTCCTATTCAATTCACATCCATTCTCCCATTCAGTTACATTTCCCATTTGTTTCTGGTCCTCGATAAGGAGTTATACCTGACCTCACCTGGAGAAGGAAAAGAAACGGTTGGAAAACTAATCTTTCAATGTATCTCGAGCAACTGATGGAGCTAGATCGGTTGAGCCATAGTTCAGATAGGCCCTCTCTAACTATATAGTAGTCAAGCACTTGTCTTATTGTCCACTAATACGTACATGGCCTCCATATAGTACTACCCCACTAGTGAATTTCTGTGCATAAAATCTCTTACTAATAGCAATGCTTCCTTAATCATCAAGCTACTGAGAGGAGATAACAACTGGCCTATACAATGACAGACGACATGCCATGCTTGCAAACATTTTGAAACCGAAAACGAAAAAACTTAGAGCAATAAAATAATGGATCTCCGCCTAATTATTCCACCATTAACCAAAATGTGAGTGGAGGTGGTGGCAATGATGAGTTAGTAGACGAAACAACCAAAGGTGGCTTAATATAATAAATGGCATGTCCCTGACTGAACCCCTCTCCCTACCTCTTGGTTTGATTTCTGTCCAAACTAAACCGATAATCGTTGTGGGCCAAAACCTGACTTACATTATTCCTTACACATAATCTCCATGTAAATGGAGGATGGGCAGTACTTCACATGGAAATAAGTGACGGGACAAATGTCTTGCTTTCGAGTTGAAGAGTTTATGCATGTCTCCAACATGGGCATATATTGGTGTTTTAGTGAGGGCTTATCCAAGAGTGTGTTTCCTTCATTCACTTGCATACAACAATGAAGGTGGGTCATGATCGTTGCAAATTGGATGAGATGGTTGTGGGGTCTCCATGGTATAATCTCTCTCCATCACGTCGACAAAGGTTATTTATTTCTCACCCATAAGGGTGAGAAGGGGAAGGAAGGATTTCTTTCTCTTAGGTAGGATGGGAGCAAGTGTTACACATTATTTTCTGCATCTCTATGATTGTTAATGATGTAAACCTGTATGTTTCCTTCAGAGGGGTCAATAACCTGAATTCCTAAAGAAAGAAGGGAGAAGAACTTTCCCTGAGAGAAGAAGTTGTATTTTCCTTTGTAAAAACCCTATTTTAGAGGATTTTCGTAGGTTTCTATATACATAGGGTGAAAAGATGCCTAATTTCCGTAGGTTTCACTATAGCTAGGTCGCGGAATTTACGCAGGCTGCATTATAGCTAGGGTGCAATGGCCTTTATATGTGGGAAAAACGAGCGTCTTCTGGATGCTTCTAGAAGGAGAAGATTCTATGGTGAGGTGGCTTCCGAATGGTTTGGATCTTACTCCTTTCATGATTTAGTGGGATCATCCTAACCTCCTCACCTTATACTCTTCATCTTATAAACAGAGAGGAGCTCTCATGGTTAAAGTTGGTTGGATTGAGCTTGGGAAATTTATGTTGGCTTTGATATTTTCTTTGTCAAGATAGATTATGAGTAGCTATCAGATCCATGGTCTCAGAATCCTTGGAGCAAGAAGTGTGTGGGAAGCAAGGAACTGTTGGAAGGAACCTAACAACATCAAGGCATATGGTTGTATCTTTCTTCCAAATTATATAATAAAGTGGCATGTTTCTTTCCCATAAAATCATTCTCATTTTATTACATGACTCCTTGATCACATGTTTAAGTTTTCATTGAATATATTATTGTTGCTTTCACTTTGGTTGGTTTGTGTTTCATTGCAGGATTAATAGCACAAGAGCACCGGAGCGAAGAAAGGACAACAAAGATATAAGGAACAAATATTCAAAGGTATGTCATTGATTCCTTCTTTGGTAGTAAATTCAATGATTGTAACTTAGGGAAAGCATCATGTCCTATCGTGTTTTGTTCTAGATCTAGGTGGATCTAGGGAGATTAGTTTATGTCTGCATTTACCGATTTATCCAATAACAAAATTGGCAACTCCAGTGGGGAATGAATAGTTTTCCTATTTTTTCTTGTTTTCTTTCTTTGATTGCTTGGTTTCTATTTTCTGAGTCACTGGGAGATCCATCTTGACTGTCTGACTATTAAACTTCACTGGAAAACCTTCTTAATTCTTTAATTTTTTCCATTTTTTGTTTGATTTCCGCGCTATGCTTTGAGGGACAATGCGACAAATTGGGATTTCCGCACCCTACCTATTTATACCAGTGTGGAAACTCCGCAGCTGACCCATTTCTGGCCTATGACAACCAAGGATTTCCGCACTGTGTTAGTCTTCTCGCCTGTGGAAATTGTGAAAAAAATTGTTTTTGGTGGTTTTCCCTGCCCAAATCTGTGATATGGTTTTGGGGTGATTTATTGAGTCTGATTACAGTCTTCTTGAAAAAATTTAAATCTTAGTTCAACCATATTTACCTTATATTTTCTTTGTTTGTTTTTGAAAGATTTGATCTCTTCCTTTGAGTGTCTTTCTGTTACAAAGCATTGTTTTTTATTTAGATTTGTTTAGTGAAAGAATACTTCTTTTTATGAATAAATCGTGTTAAAAGAGAGACTTAGTTTGGTTTGATTTGTTTTATAGAGAGTTTCTATTTCTTTTAGCTATCTTTGAAACAATTTTTTTTAATTTCTTGCTTTATATTAGATTGGGGGCATTTTTGCATTTGAAATAGCGAAATTGCATGATTTTTGGCAATTTTTTGGTCTTGAATCCTTAAAAATTTTCCCCCTCATGGTCGGGGGTGGGGGCATGAGTCATGTATTGGTGTACAGTCTATTTTTATCATTTCTTGAGAATCTTGATATTGATGAGTTTAATAAATTTTGGGAAATTGTGCATTTGGGAATGATAAACATTTTCTCCTTCTCGTAGCATAGCTTTCATAGAAATGAAAAGATTGCATCTTCATCTCTTTGCATAACTTTCAAGTCGGTCAAAACACCATATTGTTCACACCATATTCCTTTTGAGTAATAACAACCTTAAAATAAATCGCTTATAAAAATTGATTAGACATTTTTATATTTTCTAGTAATAAACCTGATTAGTTCTAGGGCTTTGGAATAGGTGTGAAAGACAACTTTCCAAAGCTGTAAACAAACATAGAATATTGATTTAGGGAGCGATGAAATCCACTTATTACATTTTTTCCTAAGAATCCCTCCTAACACAAGGGTCAATCACGATGTCACATTGAGACTGTCAGAGTTACTCACCATGCTTTGTTGGTTTCGGTGTAGAGATTGTGCATATTATGGGGGTTGCTTGAAGGTATAACCACAATGATGAGTGGAATCCTTTCAAGTTGATTTCGGGATAGATACCTATAATGATCCCAAGCCAATTTTTTGTTTGGAATCACTAACTACCACTGATGTATTTGATGTGCAGGTGGCTATTGAAGTGTTCCATTTATTTAAATGGTGTTTATACAAGATTCATCCAACACATACAAGATCACAACACACTCAAGATATAGAAAACACAAGCATAGATCTGACCTTTATTATAAGAAGCATGAATCAGATACAATAGAGAGCATATCTAGAATAATCCTCAGATGGCCCCAATAGATAATAGATATGAGTTGCTACAAAATGATCCCATTAATACAAAGGTTGCCTCTAAAGGCTGGATAAGAAATGAAGACCAATACAAAGTAGATCTGAGCCGTATGAATACCAAACTCCTCAAGCTGGAGGATGCCACACTCTAGTAGAAGGCTGAAACCCTCAATAATTCATCCCAACTGAAGGAAGACTCCAAATGAGCCCAAACTTTTCCAACTGATAGATCAGGGTGATAATATCCCCCTCCTGAAGTCTCAGGCCGAAATTCTAAGGCTAACCCCTCCAAATCTTGAATCCTCTAATGAAACTGTGCCTTCCTGGATGCCTGAAACCCTAGATAACTCGGCCCTGATGAAGGAGGCCTCCAAATGCTCTGAAAATCTCCAGGAATATAGATCGGGCTATGGAAACCCCATAGGAGAATTTTTAGGTCCAGATTCTAGGTAGAGCTCCCTAGATCTGAGAAATACTGAATCACAGGACGTCCTCCTTACCTCAAAGTTGTCCCAATCTGTAGCTGAAGATCTGATGATGATAACTCTTCAAAGAAACCCTAAAAGTGATGGTTGAGAACCTGCAAGTAAAACCCAACTATCGGAATGCCCAAAGGCTCTCCTGATCAGCTGGATCGAACTCTCCTTTAGATAATGATGCGCCCTTGCTAGAAACTCTTGAATGATACGACCCTACTGCTTTTCTGAATGGATAGGTGGATATGTGATGAGTGTAGAATGGTGTGTGTGGAGTCTGTTAAGAACCAAAGACTGAATACAAAAGCACCACAACAGATATACAAGAACAATATGCAAAATCTTCTTTATTACTATCAAACCCTTAGGGTAGGGCAACACCATACAATGGATCCTATTATGGAAGGGATCCTCTCATGTT
>ML807467.1:19230-45289 GCA_009831015.1 Picea engelmannii | reverse complement strand
CCATTGTACAAGTTCATGAATGATGGTCTGAAGCATTTATGCTTTAAATGAGTTGAATGGTAAGCTCGAAGAAGAGGAAGAGAAAGAGCGCAGTCCAGAGGCATCAGAGTGGGTGTAGGAGTTGATGAAGACCAGATCAAACAGAGATCTATGTTGTGATTTGAGAATTGTAATATGTGGTTTATTTGTAATGTAATCATTAAGGGAGGGTGTTAGAATTAATGATTAATTTAGAGATTGGTTTGGAGTTGGTTTTGGTTTGTTGGAGTTGTTGAGATATTCTCTCAACCTCCATATCTATGTTGAGAATAAGTTGGATCTGACTCCAACTATTTATATGTATTGTAATTGATATTCAAGATGTAATACAAGTTATTATTGTGTGTAAATGTTGTGCAATGACTGATCTCCATTTTCCTAATTGAATTGACTAGCCAGGTATGAAGCAGGATGTTGAGTGTCACCTCAAATATTGCTTTGCATGTTCCATTTCTAAAATAGCTAATCACCATTATTTAGCTACTTGCTTGCATTTTTAGGAATCAAGAGATTGTGGGTGGGATCAAGAAGGATACCAATCCGTAGGCGTTGAGAGGAACTATATAAACTCTTTCCTTTCTTGTGGACTAATTTGAGAAACGCTTGATAGAAACCGGGCAGAGCTTTCCTGACTCAGAGCGACTGGGTTTTTGGTTCGTTCAAGCAAGACCAGAAGAAGATATGACTTAGAGGTTATTAAAACTAAGAGTATAATTCCCATGGAATTAGCTGGAATTACAACATACTTAGGCTCCCTTTAGAGTCCTCCCTTGGGGAGAGACTTTTAGAGAAGACATAACTCCAAAGATCATTCAAAGTTCAGGTCATGGAGCCAGCCGGTCTAGAAAGGGTTGACACCAGCCAAGTGGATGCTGTTACTAATGGTGCTGGCGGTGGATAAGCTGGAACTACTGAAGCTAGTGGGGGTGTTGTCTTCAATTTCAAATAGCGGTGGATTTCGTTCGAGAAGGAGGGCTGCGGGGTCATCAAACCATTGGATGTGAACGAAGTGTAAGATAAATACTCAAGTTTGCGTTTTCATACAAGCGTGTCTCAGACGATCATTTAATGCATTGAAAAATACTGACAGCGATGTCCGAAGCTGAATCCCAATGTGAACGGAGCTGGGAAACATCTCTTGTTCTCACTGATCACACGCAGGGCGAAAACTGATCTCCAATTGAAATATGATGAGATTCTTCGGTTCCTATCGTTAGTATTTCGTTGGTTATGTACTGCAATACACCATGAACGCTTGCAACTTTGATTTAAAGATAGGTAGGTTCACCCTGAAGTCGTTTGTTTGGATTCATAAAGTAAGGAAATTGGCCAGTAATTGAAATTAAATAAATATATTTAGGCTGAAAGGCTTACACTTATTGATAATGGGCAGATTTAATAGGGGTTTAGTGCTTAATCAGTGATTAACAGAAATTAAAATATCAACACCAGATAAATTAAGCTCAACAGTTTATATATTAATCAATAATAAAATTTAATATATTCTTTTAGAGATTCATTTCATCTTATCAACCTTTTAACGTTCACCAATACTTAAATCTTAAATCTCTTTAAATTATTAAAATAAAACATGGTTTATCTTATTTAGAAGAATTATTTTTCTACTAGTCAAATTTTCCTTATACATTGTTGTACGAAACATTTTCCACTTCCAAAACCGCTTCTCGGCAGGGATATCGCCATCCAGTGGCACTTGTTTGACTTAATAAAGATATATCAACCCAATACACGCGTGGAATAGACACAAGGAAGAGGCTTGCATCCTCATGATTTAGGGTTATTTTTAGTCGAGCTTACAATGCCACCCATGTATGAACAAGCTATTCAGTCAGTAGCACGCTTTAAAATAGTAATTTGACCATCAATTTCTTTTCTTCGGTTGATAAACAAGTATTTTAGCATGAAGAAAGAAAGAAATAAATCTATTACGAAACTTAAATAACCCCCAGCGGGAATGGTTCAAAGTAAACAATATAGTAAGAGTACGGATACCAGTAACTAGTGTTTCGAGATCAAAACATCGTAAGCATACGCGTTGTGATGTAATTCATTAATTAAATTCAAAAACCGATATTGCTATCCTAAGGCTCGGGTATACAATTTGGAGGCCAAAGATCCATAATATTTAAAGGTTATACCTTATTTTTTATGTGAATTCCTTGTGAAACGGTTATTTCTCAATTATTTCACACAACAGAATTATATAGATGATGATCGGTGGCACAATACAAGTATGTAGGTGATCAGAAAGTATTTCTAGAGTTTGAGGAGAAGGTAGGTATAATGGCCCAAAAGAATGGCTTGAGTAACATACTCAAACAGATTAATAAAGAGCTTCAGAAATATTCACGGCTTGAGTAACATATTTATCATAATATTGGAATACAATTTATCCACTTGACTACAATTTGATTTTGACCTTATCATAATTATTCCAGTAGATATAAATATATTTTCAATTTATTTATTTGTTCTTTTAAATTATCTTAATATTAAAGTATATTATTTTTAAATATAATTTGTTTAATATTTTAATAACAACTATCCATTATTTATCAAATATTGAAATACAATCAAAATTATACAACCATTACATGAGCAGATTCACTTGTTGATGGGTAGTTCAACATGCTCACATATATGTGAGCATGCTCACATATATGTGAGCCTCCTCACATATAACGGCCCAAAAGAATGGCCATTAATAACATACTCAAACAGATTAATAAAGAGCTTCAGAAATATTCACGGCTTGAGTAACATATTTAAACAGATTAATAAAGAGCTTTAGAAATATGCACTTAGTGAAGAGAAAGTCCCATGTAACCACATATTAGACCATTACCTCAAGGTGCCCCATGGTTCTAGGTACGATATTCACGAGAATTGATCTTTGCTTAATGGTGAAAAACTCTTCGCTTTCCACCATTAGATCCAACCCTTTTGGGCATTAATTGGTAATTACAACAACCATTCTTGGAAGCTTTTCAAATAGCTATTGGATGCGTTTTCTAAGTGCAATACACCTCAATCCCCTGTATTATGCCCCTAGATTTATATGTAAATAATGTTTTTACAAAAATAAGAAGCATACCATGTTAGAGTGATAGCTTTTCTAGAATTATCTTTTGGAAAAATAATCCATCCGAGGAGTAAGAGGAACCTGGAAGAAGGTAGAGAGGTAGAGACTTCCAGTAGGTTATAGAGAGTTTTAAGGAAGGAGTAAGAGTTTATAGTGTGACTTAATCATACATGGTGATATCTTTCCATGTAAAAATGGGAGAATCAATCGGCAACAAATATGCGGTGTGGTGTCCTTTCTTCTAATAGTTTTTTAACTACCTCTAAAGAGTTTCATCCTTTGTATTTTTACCCTTATTTTTGGACTTATTTATTATGGAGGTCTATGTAAGCAATGAGAGTTTAGTTAAAATTAAACAAAAACATTTATGTAGATAAGATGCTCCTAGTTAAATGGTGTTCATGAAGTGAAATACCCCATGTAATTGGCACCAACTGTCGTTCGAGGTTCCTACCTTTGATGACTACTGATCATACTAGATGATATTCCAATTTTAACTCGTGGAAAGAAGCAGAAGATCTCTCTTTAATAGATTCTCGATCTTATGACTTATGTAACGACAATTCCATGGAGAATCGGTTTAACTATGACATATATCTATATCTATATCTATATCTATATAGTAGATCTATAGTTGATATCTTTGATTTGTATGATTTGATTGGGAAGACTCATAGGCCTTGAGGGATGGATGCTATGATTTTATACCATGTGTCAAAACCCTAAATCTTAATAAAATAAAAGAAAACACCACATTTACAAACTATAGAGATTAAAATAGTGATGCATAATTCAATATTTCACAACTTACAAAGAGTATGTGGTGAATAACTTACTTGGAAACCACATAGCTTAATTTGGTGAAATGAGAAAAGTGGCTATACCTTGATCTTCTACTTGACCAACTGAAGCAAAAAGTGGGGGACGACTCTCTACCCACCAACTATAGACCTTGTTGCTTTAATCTTCAATTCAATATAAGGGCACCCCTTTTCCCTCAATCAACTACTATGCCAACAATTATTTTATCTTGTCCTCTTTATAGACCATCCAAAAGAGAGATGCCATTTTCCCCTTCTTTCCCCTCCTTATATAGAATTCATGAAATCGATTCCTAGGATCCACTTGAATTCTTTATAAGGAGGGGAAAGGAAAAAAGGGAATCTCTCTATTGACTAGTCTATAGAGAGGACAAAGATAAAAAAATGTTGGCATAGTAGTCGATTGGGGGCTCCAGAGTGAACTGGTACTAAAGATTAAAGTACCGATGTCAAAGTAGTCCCCCACTTTCTCTTGCATTTGGTTAAGTCGAAGATCAAGGTATCACTACTATTCTTAATTCAAGGTATGTGGTTTCCACTTAAGTTACCCAAGACATACCCCTTGTAAGTTGTGATATATTGAATCATGCATCACTATTTTAGATCTACTTTGTAAATGTGGTGTTTACCTATTTATTTAAGTTATTTATATTTAAGGTTTGACACATGGTATCAAAGTGTAGGCTCCAACCCTCTAGGGCTATGGGCCTTCCTTATTAAATTAGAAAAACTTGATAATATGTAATGTTTATTTATCCATTTCATAATAATAAGATGGGGATGGTCCCTTAGGATAATATTACTATTATTTAATAATAACATAGGGATGGCCTATTTAGATTAATAATTATAGTTGTTGATTAAGGTTGGTTGTCATTGATGTCAACCCTTGAAGAAAGCCCCGTAGCACAAAGGTTGAGTAATGGACCCAATATTTATTGATGTAAAGATGAATTGTTATTGTCTTATCATGGTTGATAATAAATAGAAATGGATGAACTCCAAAGTGGTCCCCTTATGGTGAAAGCTCTCATGGGAAGATGCTTTGTGGATTGAGTTATCCTAGAAGTATGGTTAGAGAACCCATGCTTATTTGTTGAATAATGAGATGAAGGTCAGAGAATTTTTTATTGAAACTATCCTATATGGATATTGATTGTCATGCCATTTCTGGTGGTATGTGGAACATCACATAACTCCTCACGGTTAGAGAGTTACGACCATGAGAAGTTGGAGAACCCAGGTTTGAGTAATGGACCCAAGTTTGTTTGATGGATAATGGCATGAGTTTTGATATATTTGTAGGTAATACTATTCTATATGGATGGTACAAGTCATTCAATTTCTGGTGGTATGTGGAACATCACATAACTCCTCACAGTTTGAGAGTTATGGCCTTACGAAGTTGGAGGACCCTCTTATGTCATCTAAAAGCCCCAAAATGTCAAAGTAGTCAAAGTGGTTTAAGAATTTTTAGAAGGTAAATAATAAAGTGAATTGATGAGTGTACTATAATTCAAAGTTAATACAAAATAAATGATTTAAATAATAAATTTAATGGATAAATTAGAAGTGGGTTAACCCTAAAATAAGGAAAGTGGGCAAAGTGACCTAGAAGATGTTTTTAAGGAAGCTACTTGGAGAGTATAAATAACAAGAAATGTTGTCTCATTTTAGATACACTTGAGCATATTGAATACCTATAGGTGTCTAAGGTAACCAAAGGATATCTTAGCCGAATTTATGAGGGAATATGAAGAAATGACGACCGAAATTCAATGAAGGATAAATTCTTTTGATGATGCTTTCTGAGGTATGTTATTTACAGGTCGTCTCACCATTTTTGCAATAGCTATTTTTTAGAACATGATTCAGACCATGAAATTGCTATTCCATTGAGGAAACATATGAAAGTATATGTGGTAAAAAATTCATTTTGTGCATTGTTTTATTTTTGAAGTTACACTCCGTGGAAAATAGGGTTTGTGGCTAGTCCTAAAACTAGTCAAAAACATGTGTTTTGGGTAAAAATGTCATAACATCTTCATAACTGATCAAAATTATATAAGAACAAATGTTTTGGTTATATTACATTCTGTAGTATGTTGTGTAACATTTTCAGATCGATTCAACAAACATTTTGTGTGGGGCACACTCTACAAGGTCACTCTCTAGAATAAGACAAAATTCAACAATGTATGCCATTTTTGCTATAACTACTTTTCTGAGAGGTTCCAAGTAGTCACACCTGGAGTAATTGCATAAAACAAACTGAAGAACATTTTGTATCAATTTCATATCTTTATTCATTAGAAGTACAAATCTATGATTATTTTAAGTTAGGGTTGTTGACTAATCCAAAACTAGTCATGTGAGACTAAAGAAAAGTTTGATGTGAATGCTAGTCTCTTGCTGTTTAAAGTTAAGGAAGGTTTGTAGGTATGTGATCATATACACCAAGTCTATTACAAAGTTATAAATCATATTTGAATGATGAAATTGATGAGGGATTTTGGTTGAGGTACAAGTTGGGTACATGGTTGAGACAAGTAGTTGATGAGTTGGCACATACATGAGGTGTATAGTTTATGATGTTGGTACATATTGATGAGTCATAGTTGATGAGTAGTTGACACATGATTGGTACATACTTGGTACATGGTTGGTTTGACTTTTGTATGGTACACGTTGGTGCATGGTTGATGCACTTGTTTATGGTACAGGTTGATTACATGTTGATGTACAGGTTGATGCATGTTTGATGCATGGTTCAGGTTTATTGGTACAGGTTTATTGGTACAGGTTTATAGCGGTATATATCATAGTGATAGTGTGACAGTGGTTCCATCATTCTACTTCTACTTTAGGGTGGTTGTATGGGGGAAGGACAGGTGGTTGTAGCCGAAGAACATAGGGGGTTGTAGCCTCCTTTTGGTTGTAGCCAGAGAATTGGAGAGTTGGAGCTTTCCTCAAGTTGTAGCTTGAGAAGCTAGGGGGTTGGAGCCTCCTTCCAGTTGCATTTGGAAAACAAAGGAAGTTGGTGCTTCCAATGAATGTAATTCTTGAATACATATAAGAAAAATCATTCAATGGTTTTCTCCGGATTTGGATTTCCACGTAAAACGTTGGTGTACTGTGCATGTGTGTGATTGTTCATTTCTTATTGTTCATTATTGGATAATAATTCTACATTGATATAAAACTTAGATTATTTGAAGAAAAACGATTATAATTACGCTATTACTGATTCACCCCCCCCCCCCTCTCAGTAATCCAACAATAGTCCCCTATCGTTATTATTATTATTTAATTAAATAATAATACCAATAATAATGTGGGACATGACAAGATAGTTTAAGGAGACATCTAGTTTCAACACACAACAATTTAGTGTCTGGCTTGGTGTGACCTTAAAAATAGATTATTATTATTATTGTTTTTATTAAGTCTATGTACAAATTAAGTTTATTATCTAGAATTATATTAATGGAATGTAATAACACATGATTTTTTTAATTTCTTGCTGCATGAATTTGGCTAATCCGGCTATATGTTGAATATCTTGGAATTATTAATTTATTGGTCCAAACCATTATGTTTACAATTACTTCATTAATCATTTTCTTATAGTAAACTTATTGATCATTTTTCGGAGAGAGTAAATTCCTATGGATTTTAGGAGGATCTTTTTATTTGCCTAAGTTGAACAAGAATGGTTGCAAAGCAACTTAGTCCCTACAATACACAGGATGATATATGATACTACCACAGGATCACATATGTTGAAAACAACAGTTAATGGGATGCATGTCAGTCTTTTTAATTTAATATGAAGGTCAATTCTTAAAAGATTATGAAAGAAGTAGTTAATGGGATGCATGCCAATATTTTTAATTTATTATGGAGATCAATTATTAAAATATTATGAAAACAAGTACTAATATGGGGACAAGAGGACGCCATGGGAACTCAATTTCTATTGTTGGACACACCGACTACACTGAGCGGGGAGCAGGGGGGGGGGGGTGAACAATGTAGGGTTCTTTTTCCCAAAACTTCCCTCTTACACAAAACTCATTAGTTAGAAATCACCATTAACTCATTACTCATTGCTATCATTTATAACCAGTTAAATGTGAACACATATCAACAACATATATCATCAACAAATCATCAAAACAAGGAACACAAAGAACACAAGATGTATGTACAATTTTATTTTTATTATGGACTACAATCCTTGGGGTTTTTCAACAACAATTAAATAGAGTACAACTCTACAAGAGCACCATCTCTATCATGCAAGACGCAACTTACACCCTCAACACCAACTGAGATGAGGCAACAATCCTCAACATATATCAATCTGTCACAGGTACGCGACCTATCGGTAGTGCAACACGTGTATGTATGCGCCCTACTCGTAGTAAAACCCATGTATGTATGTGGTCAGTCTATACTACAACCTGCATATACTTCTGAGCAACTAGGATTTTTTCTTTTACTTCACACACTCAAATCCTATGCAACCTGCAATCACATTCTCTTGTTTCTTCCACTATCCAAAATGACCCACAGCCAGTCACAACACATCCAAGCTCTTCAACAACTTACTCATGCTCCTCAACCATACAATATGAATGCTACTCAATCATGTATAATAAATCAACATACTATAGAAATCATATCAATACTAGATCATAAGAGTGTTGGTCACTCCATCAAGCAACACAAACCACATCACAACAACCATACCAACAATGCCTTAAGAATTCACCACACAGTAAACAATAGTATTCATCAAGACAACAATATAACCATACCAGAGTCTCAGTGATAGATCTGAGCCCATAGAATGCAAATCTGGAACCCGCTTCTTTCTTCAAGAGCATGTCATCAACTTACACACCAATCTTCATGAATTCATCCACTGTACACACCCTGGCCCACTATAACTCGCATATACCTTAGAAACTATGGTTTCTGAACCTCTCAGGATTTTTTTGTCATGATCTCAAACATGCCGAAACTTTGATGTGTTCATAAGATCCTCCATACCCTCTCTCTCTCTCTCTCGGAATAGATCTTCAATCATGCTCACAAGATACACAAAAAGATTGCACTTCACAAGAGACCCTTACCTCTTATTTATACTCTTCATCTTCTAGGTCACTTAACCTATTTTCCTCATTTCTAGGGTTAACCACTTTCCATGATTAGAAAGTTCTCCATTGCTTTATTATTTAAATATTCATTCTTGACTTTGTCACCTTATTTTAATATTTAAATAATCCTTCTTGATTTTGTCACTTCACTTTATTATTTAAATAGTCCTCCTTGACTTTGTCTCTTTACTTTATCGTTTAAATAATAATTTATTCTTTGCAATCTCTTTAACTCGTTTGACCTTTTGGGACTTCAAGCCAACATATGAGGGTCGTCCAACTTCGTAAGGCCATAACTCTCAAACCTTGAGGAGTTATGTGACATTCCACATACCACCAGAAATGGCATGACAAGCACTATCCATCTAGGATAGTTTCACCAACAACTTCACTAATCTTCATCTCATTATTCCACATATAAGCATGGGTTCTTCAACCATAATTCAAGGATATATTAACCGTAAAATGTCTTCTCGTGAGGGATTTCACCATAAGGGGACCAATTTGGAGCTTATCAATTTGTACACCTTATCAAACATGATAAGACAATAATGGTCCAACCATGCATCATATCAATGACAACTCATTGATCCTGTTGGAACACATATTTTCCTAAACTTTAGACTTAAATAAATTTATTTTTTCGCTTAAATAGGGATAACGTGAGTTTGAATCTTACTGTTGATAAAGTTTTCCATATGATCGAACGAACTTAAATATTTTAGATTTGTGGAGTCGCCAAATAATTAATGAGTCAAACCACTGAAAATTGCTTTGTAGTTTCATGTTTCAGATATTTCGTTATGTCTTAACTTTCAAAATCCCGGAACCTGAAAAAATGAGTGGTAAAATGCCGAAAGACTTAATACTGATTAATTAAATTAAACTAAGTCAAATAAGTTAATCATTTCACATTTCGGGAATCAGGGGGTTTCACATTCATCGCATATAAAAAATCCCGAAACCCAAATTCCCGAAAGTGTTGAGTTTTAAACATGATTAATTAATTTCTTAAAAGAAAATTAATAGTGTAAATTAATATTTCACGCACTCTTTCGGGATATTTCATTTTTGTTCCATCCAATACTCTCAATCGTGAATTGCCGATATTTAATAATATTAATTATGGATCAAAGGAAATGGTTTCCAGCATAGAGTGTGTATCACAAGATGTACTTTCCTCATTAAAACCAATAAATTCATCATCCATAAAAGCATACTCGAACTGATGAAAGTTGAGCATAAATAAATATGTTCTATTTTGAATTTCATTATTACCTTCAGCAAAGTAGTGAGTTTTATCCAAGGAAAGATTATGCATTCTCCCCTGTAACAGGTATTCACATTCTATTTATAACATCATGGCACCCAGAAAAACGTGGAATAAGAATGATGATGTCGGTGAAGGCTCGAATCCGAATGTAGACATTTTGTCTGATATTACGCCACATGTTGTAGATTCAATTAGATCTTGGACCCAAATTTTTGCAATCTTGGAGCACGGAGTTATAAATTGCCGAGACGATTCTGGAGATGAAAAGAACGACACTCAAGGAACCAAAATCATAATTATAGAAGAATCTGAGCTTCATAAAATAGCTACACAACCGAAGCTCATACCATATAATGACATGATAAGCTAGGTTCTGGAAAAAATCGATGTGCATACCAAGAGCATCATCAACCACCAAAAGGTCATTGTTGGCTCTTTCAGGCCGAAACACCTCCAAGTAATGTACAAGATATCCCCTAATCCCAAATATATTTATAATGTTGCGTTCATGATGGATTTTCAACAAAACTAATGTGTGCAATTTGACTGAACCTACCCAGATATAGTTAAAACCTGGTGGGGAATTCCAGCGAAATTTAGAGCTAACTCCCATGGTATTTATTCCACTGGGTCATTAAATGAGTATATAGTCTATATAGCCATGATGATATGTAGAATATTTGGAAAGAAAAGCCCTACTCATTTTCCACTGGTATGGGTATCAATCACGCATGAGGTGGTCAAGGGTTTCACTTTCGACTGGGCTAAGATGATGTATGATAACCTAGCCAAGGAAATTATTGAGTATCAAATCATGAAGTCAAAAGGTCAACCTGCCCCTTTTTATATGTCTATGTATGTCATGGATGCTATCCGTTTTATGACTCCATTCCCATTGATGAATTGGAGCTGGAACCCAACCAATGCCAAACCTATCCATTTTTATCATTCCAAACTATGGGAGGAAAAGGCTAAAGATTTCTTTTATGAAATCTGCCATAATGTAGTTATCCCTGTTAATCAAACATTATATGGTCATTCACCTCCTCGGATTTCAAATCAAGTATGGGAAACCTTAAACAGGTTGCAGGTTGGTTCATTGAAGAAAATTTCTCCTATATCAGGGTTTTTGGATGCTCGGTTTCCCCTTATGCTCTCCCAAAGTTTCTTTCTGAAAGACTAGTGTGGAGAGAAGTGTCTTACCAGACGGTAACAACAGGCATTGGCAAAGAGTTAAAAGAAGCTCAGAAGAAAGTTTGGCCAATCTTTCCTCTACAGGTTGGAAGGTTTTCCTTGTTGAATTTTGGCCATTCCAAAGTAGAGGCTACAACTTTATAGGATGTCAAGTTGGTCGACATTGAATTAAAAATACATGATCCATACCATATCGTGGAAAAATACCTAGCTCAATGAAATATGAAAATATATATGCATGAAGATTCCCCATATGATGATATATTCAGGGGAATCAGATATTATGAGGAGGTACAAGGCAGAGTTCAGGTGTTATCCCTCGACCAACAGGCCAGTTTATTCACTTTCCAAAAGCACAGATGGAGTATTTTTCCCAAGATACTAGAGGGATAATTGATAACCACCCCTCCGGTGCAAGGATCCATACCTCCAGGTTTTGAACCATATTCTTCTTGTAAACAAACCACCGAATAAATTCCAAATAAGCTCGAAGGGTCTACATAATAATTAGAAGACTCGTCACCGTGTCGGCAGGGTATCAAGGGTTGTAGACAAAGTTGCAATCTGAGACACTACTAAAACAAAAACAAATGGTAATTCCTTTATCGCCAGTCACCCCTATTGATACCTCACAAACAGTAGAAGGAAAGAAGTTTACAGAGATAGGTAGTGCTATCACATCACTAACCCCTCTATAGTCGAGTTTCAGAACTCTTGATCCTGAAATTACATTTGCAAGTGATCTTACCCCGATCCCTCTTGAAGATATGCCTTCTTCGAACATTTTCTTTAGCACGAAAATGAGGGCCATAATCAAAGAGAATCACATCAAAAAGAAGGGGTAGTAGCCAAAAGGAAAAGGATGATATTTGAAGGACAGGGCTTGGAGGACTCAGAGATCGCCAAGGAAATGGCTAGTTCATTAGGTGCCTTTGCTATAGATAATCAGTGGTCGATCGAGAATTTGACAGAGAAGCTGAAACAAAGAAATCTATTGATAATCCAATTACAAAATCAAATAAGGACTACAAAAAGGAATGTCAGAGACGAAGTCAATAAAGAGTTTGAACATGTAAGATCTAGTGATAAACAAGAAGTTCAACTACTCAAATCCAGTCTTGATGAGATGCACAAGAATGTGCAAGCGAGCAAAAAGAGGGATATTGAACAAAGTGAATTAATGAAGCACGTACAAGCCAAGTTGAACTTGACTGAAATCATAGTTATATATATAACCATTTTTCAAGCACATGAACTAGAATTATGTAAACAACTAGAATCAATGTAGCAAGGCCTTTTTGATAAGGTGGAAATTATTCAAAACCATTTCGGTGTTGTGAATCAATCATTGGAAAACATTTGTCTTAGAGAAAGAGAGGCTATTACAACTCGAATCACTTTTCAAGAAGCGGTTGTGTCATCGGCCAGAGAAGAAATTTCTGTAATTCCCATATTATCTATTGCAGAGCAGGTCAGAGGTGACATAATATTGGAAACATGGGAGGAAAATATAGCTGAGAGTAAAATATTGGCTGAGGAAATAAAAGAGGCTTGTGAAGAGGTTTTTCACTCACTAAATAAAAAACCACTAGGCCTCATAAAAGATGATTGTTTCTGAAATTCTGGGACAAATTGACATTGTAAAACATCAACTTGATATCAAAGCAATCTTAGAAGAAGCTTATATTGAAATTTCACAGTTAAATCATATTGACATCTCTTAGATAGGTAGATGGTTGGTGAAGCCTAATCTGTAGTTACAATCAATGACTTCTGAAGACAAAAGGATAGAAGATAGACTTCCACAATTACAAAGGAAATTGTACATTTTTGAGGCAAAAGATGTGATAGAACCTTCCAAGATAGTAGAACAATTTGTAGGCAGATGTCTCAAATGTATTGAGCGAGGAAAAGGAAGTACCTCAAAGAACCAATGAGGTAACATGTACTACATTAGAAAGAAACAAAGGAAAACTAAGCAAATTGTTCTAAGTCTTTTATTTTGTAACCGCCACTTTTTAGAAATAACGAAAATTCCAACCACCTAGGGTTGAAGATTATTTTGTATAAATACATATTGAAAAGATGAACAGATGGCTCGGTTTTTGCCATATGTAATTGAGAATACTCTCCTCATTGAGTATTAATACAAATACAGACCAGATATTCCACATTTCGTTCATTTGATTTATGTGTTTTTCTATCTTTCCACATTTCAACATCTTTTTATATATCTCCTTGATGAATGTTTGATCACAATTTAGTACAACATCTACTGTGATTACATTTTATTTAGTGATTTGATATAAAAAGTTTTTTCCTCTATGTTTACTGTTAGTAGACACAAGACCTGTGAGTTAATTAGATTTCTACATTTTATGCTTCATTTGAGGTTATTCACTCTATTTTCTTCTTCTGTTACAAAGTAAGATTCTATTGTAACTGATGCTTTTCTTTGTCTAACAACTTTATGTTTTTCTTTCATTACATTTGATATTTTTAATTTTAACTCAAATACAAAAAACGACCTCTGAGATGTTATACTATTAATTCAATTTTAGGAAATTTTCTCACATAATTGAGGTAGAAAATGAAAACATTAAAACTTTCCTTATTTCTTGATGCCTAACATTATGCTTTGAGCCTTAAGTACAAACTCAAGAACAACAGATCCATCTTCATCTATGTATGACATCATGTGACTATGATTTCACTTGACATATATCCATTCTCATCAAGGACAATACATATTACATCAATCATCAATGAATCAATCATTTGGCATCAATCGATGACATCAATCAATCACTTTACATGAATCCTTTGATATCAATTAATCAAACCTTTGGCATCAATGACAACCTAATCCAACAATCTCCCCCTTTGGCATTGATGGAAATACCAACATTTATGTCAACACCAATCATTGATGTCAATCATGTAGACAAGGCATTCTCTACATCAATAGTCATCAATGTGACTATCTAACCTCATTAATAATCATTAATCACATCAATGTGACTAGCTCTCCCCCTTTGACATCAATGGAAAAGGGTCATTCTCCCCTTGGGGCTGCTCCCCCTGTCTGAAATCCTTTGATCTTCCTCTAAATAATATCTCCCCTTTTGAACAAGGGATATCACTATGATGTAATGCTGAAGATACATCGCTCATATTCCCCCCGTGACCATATATCCCCATGGAATTATGCCTATGTGCTCTTTCTTCAAATAAGGGGCTCTTTCCTCCTAGAGTCGTGGGAAGAAGAATGATTCCCCCTATGGGTATTTTTCCCCCTATGTTATCTGCAATATTAACAATATGCTACAACTGCAATATGCTTCTGCTGCAAATATTGTTGCTCAACTAGATCATATAGAAACCATACTTTCTATGACGATCCTAGGACCTGTCCATGCATAAAAAATTGTGCCATACCATGTAACAAAAGATATATCAACAATGAAATAGAGAATCATGAATAGAACATCAACCAAGTACAACATGTACCAAAGTGTGTGCTCATCATGGACAACACCCATGTACATCAACCATGTACATTAACACCATACAATGTTCCAAAATATATCATCAGTGGAATGGAATGTATCAACCATATGCCTCTAACATCATTCCAACCATGTGAATATACCAATATGTCAAAACAAGTGTCATATCACTCATGATATGTCTCTACCATGAACAAAGTATCACAATCATGTATCTCAATCAACCAAGTGTCTCAACCATATCATCCAATACATCATGTACCAAAGTATATGCCAATCAAACCATACCAGTGGTGTACTTTTATCCAAGTACTATCATCCAAACATATACCATCTATGAGTGTACCAAACATGTACATCAACATGTATCACTACTTTTACCAAGCAAGTACATCAACCATGCACCAATACCACAACAAAATGAATCTTCATCCATGTATGCCAAAATCATCACAAAACATGTGTCAATCAAACTTCTAGTAGGTGCCTCTACGAAGTGTACTAGTACTGTACCAATCATGAATCAACTATAGATCAAGATATGACTCCTCAATATGATCAACAATGCACCTCACATCAACTCACCAACTACATGTCCCAATATCTAGCCCATCCATATGCCAAATGCATGCACAAAGTTATCCAACAAATATTCTTCCAATAATACATCATAAGATATATCAATGAAACTCAAATATGTACCATCCATGTACTCCAACAAATAAGCCTCAATTCTCCATTTACTACATCAAATACTAAGAATCCAACAATACATGTACTAGTACTGTGCTTCAATAGATCAATGCCATATCTAGCTAGCTTCATCAAGATATATCACATAACCAAGGTACCATAATTTCATTGTCATAACAAACATTGTTATTCAACAGTAAATGCCTCAATACATACTCATGGGTTAGTGCCACCCATCCAAGATAGTCTTTCATTTTATATCATCATATTACATAATCCAATATGTAAACATGAAAACCTGCAACAAACAATGTCAAAACTTGCAACAAACTATGTCAAACCCTGTATCACAGAGTTATACCATCACATCAAGATGCAACCCATGTGCATATCCCTTTTCCCTAGGCTTTACCACATATACGTGTCCTGCTGCACAGACAGCTCGTGTATATACGCAACCTATTCAAGGTCAGAGCCCATATATACACAATTGTTACCAATGTCACCTGCATATGCTTCAGTAGATGACACAGTTGAGCTTCCCTCAATACTTCCATTCCGCTCTGGGTGTTCAGTCTTCTTTACCCACTTTTGAAGGTGTCCCTGCTTCTCAGAACTTGAGATCTGAGCTTCCATCTTTTCAAAGATGTCTCCCTTCCTTACTTCATTCCTTTTTCTAGTCATGCTATGTGAAGTCCTCATCATAGACTTTCTTCTTGTGTTCCAGCACTCCTAGGATTTCTGTCCAAATCCACTATAGCTATAGAATCTCATGGTGTTACAGTGAACAACAATGTGTCATACTTGATCGCATCTCCAAGGTGTTATGAAATCTTTCTTCATTTTTCCTTGCATAAAATCTCCACTCCAAAGATTTGTGACCATATTCATTACATGAATAACATTGACCATGAAAAATGATTTCATACCTTTTCTTTGGTGTCCATCTTCTTTGAGGCGTAAGGATAGCTTCTTGATGTCTTCCTTTATTTGTTCTTTTGAAACTTTCATTGCCTTGTATGGATGGTTGATTTGCAACATTGTCTTCATCCTTTGAGGGACTTACCTCATGCTTCTTTGAGGTGCTTCCTTTAGCTTATGTAGCTTCTCTCTTGTATCCAAGGCTTGATTTATCATATGGAGATCTTTGACTTTCCAAGATCTCATTTACGATTTGTGAGTTATTCATGAATTTGTTTGATTTGTCTACCTTCTTTGTAAGGTCAACAACTTTAGCTTCTAACTTATGACAAGACTCTTCCTTTTCATTTATTTGATTCTTTAATAGTTCCTCTACCCTTTTGGCTTCTTCAATTTGAGTCTTGAGATGGATAATAGTTTCAAATTTTTTTCTAATCTCATCATATACGTACATATCTTGTTTTTCATTCTTTAATATTGTGATCTCTTTTTTCTTTTCTTCTAATTGAGTCTTATTACTCTCTTCTTGTTCCTTTAACATTTCCCTTAACTTCAAGATGTGTCTTATACTACTCCTAAGAAACTTCTTAGTGTTATCCAAAAGATATATATAGTATATATAATAATGCTCATTGCTATACTCATATAAAGCATCTTCAACTTTATTTTGAAGTTCTAATAGATCCTCTTCTATTCTTTCCATGGGATAACTACCATTAAACTCTACACAAACTATTTCTAGATTTTATTTTTCACTTGTAGAGAAAAATTCAACATCATTACATTTTGAATCATTGCAATCAAGAGTCTTTGGAGATTCTTTACCTTCATTTGAAATACCTTCGAGATCTTCCTTTTTGCCAACATAATCACATGATTCTTTGCTTTCATTTGAAATGTCTTCAAGGTCTTCATTTGTGCTAAAATCATTACTTGATTATTTTCTTTCATTTGAAATGTCTTCAAGATCACATTTAGAAATAATGAATTCAAGAGTTTTTGGAGATTCTTTATATTTAATGATCTTGATGGAGTGGTCTTCAATATCTTCCTTCTTGTTCTTTCTTTGATATGTCTCCTCTAGCTTTAGCCATAGATCCTTGGCGTAAGTGCATTGGCCCATGCTCTCTTTGATAGGGATTGAGAGTCCACTAAGAATGGTCTTGAGAGCCAATGCATCATTCTTCTTTCCTTCCCTTTGAGCTACAAATTTTGACTTGTTCTTCAAGGAAACTGATCCACCAATGGCTTCCTTCCAAATACCCGCTCCCATTTCCTTCAAGTGTATTATCATCTCTATTCTCCAAGTAGAATAGTTTTCCTCATCAAGGATTGGAACTTCATCATCCATTTGTGTGTCTATAGATATCCTCCAAGCTTGTTAATGCTTATGGTGAAGGCCTGCTCTGAAACCAATTTTTGGACACACTGACTACATTGAGAGAGGGGGTGAACAACGTATCTTTTTCCCAAAACCTCTCTCTTACACAAAACTCATTAGTTAGCAATCACCATTAACGAATTACTCATTGTTGTCAGTTACAACTAGTTAAATGTGAACACATATCAACAACATATATCATCAACAAATCATCACCACAAGGAAGACAAAGAACACAAGATATATGTACAATTTGTTTTTTATTATGGACTACAATCCTTGGGGGTTTTCAACAACAACTGAATAGAGTACAAATCTACAAGAGCACCAAAACTATAATGCAAGACTCATCTTACACCCTTAGCACCAACTAAGATGAGGCAACAATCCTCAATAGATATCAATATGTCATAGGTATGCGACATGTCAGTAGTGCAACACGTGTATGTACGTGCCCTACCTGTAGTACAACCCACGTATGTACGCGGTCAGTCTATACTACAACCTGCATATACTTCTGAGCAACTAGGGTTTTTTCTTTTACTTCACACACTCAGATCCTCTGCAACCTACAATAACATTCTCTTATGTCTTCCACTATCCAAACTGACCCACAACCAGTCACAACACATTCAATCTCTTCAACAACTTACTCATTCTCCTCAACCATACAATATGAATGCTACTCAATCATGTATAAGAAATCAACATACTATAGCAATCATATCAACATTGAATCATAAGAGTGCTTCTCACTCCATCAACCAACTCAAACCACATCACAACAACCATACCAAGAATGCCTTAAGCATTCACCACACAATAAACAATAGTATTCATCAAGACAACAATATAACCATACCAGAGTCCCAGTGATAGATCTCAGCCCATAGAATGCAGATTTGGAACATGCTTCTTTTTTCAAGAGCCTGACATCATCTTACACACCAATATTCATGACTTCATCCACTATATGTTCCTTGTCTTTATACAGCTCGTGTATGTACACGCCCTGGCCCACTACAAACCGTGTATACCTCGGAAAATAGGATTTGTGAACCTCCGAGACTTTTTTTGTCATGATCTCAAACATGCCAAAACTTTGATGCCTTCATAAGATCCTCCATACCCTCTCTTTCTCAGAATAGATCTTCAATCATGCTCAAGAGATACACACAAAGATCTCACTTCACAAGAGACACTTGCCTCTTATTTATACTCTTCATCTTCGAGGTCACTTAACCCACTTCTAGGTCACTTAAACCATTTTCCTCATTTCTAGGGTCAACCACTTTCCATAGTTAGAAAGTTCTCCATTAATTTATTATTTAAATATTCCTTCTTGACTTTGTCACCTTATTTTAATATTTAAATAATCCTTCTCGATTTTGTCACTTCACTTTATTATTTAAATAGTCCTCCTTGACTTTGTCTCTTTACTTTATCATTTAAATAATAATTTCTTCTTTGCAAGGTCTTTGACTTCTTTGAACTTTTGGGGCTTCAAGCCAGCATATGAGGGTCCTCCAACTTCGTAAGGCCATAACTCTCAAATCGTGAGGAGTTATGTGACATTCCACATACCACCAGAAATGGCATGACAAGCACTATCTATCTAGGATAGCTTCACCAACAACTTCACTGATCTTCATCTCATTATTCCACATATAATCATCGGTTATTCAACCATACTTCAAGGATAGCTTAACCACAAAGTGTCTTTCCGTGAGGGATTTCAGCATAAGGGGACCACTTTGGAGTTCATCCATTCATACACCTTATCAACCATGATAAAACAATAATGATCCAACTATGCATCATATCAATGAAAACTCATTGATTCATATTCATCTATGCATGACATCATGTGACTATGATTTCACTTGACATATATCCATTCTCATCAAGAAAAATACATATTACATCAATCATCAATTAATAAATCATTTCGCATCAATCGATGACATCAATCAATCACTTGACATCAATCCTTTGACATCAATTAATCAAACCTTTAGCATAACTGACAACCTGATCCAACATATATTACCATATCCTCATGACAATAAAAAGGGGGAGGTGAAAGATTCAAAAGGGGGAGGTGAAAGATTCCTTATAGTTTACATTGCAAATGTATTATTACATTGGCATATAAAATTGTTTTATTACACGTGGCAAGAGATAGTGTATGGGAGATCGAATCTCGTGATCACTACCATGTTTTCCTCACAAATATGACCTTTGTTTCTTGCTTCACAAATGTGCATTGATAACGCAACATTTGAAACGTGTACCAGTTCAATGGCATACAAACCATGTTTCTGATATCCGACAAAGATGGGGTGAACAATTACGTGAATCCTTTTGGAAGAAGACAAGAAGTGGGAGGATGATGAAGCATTGTTGCCAACTGGTGTAAATAAAAGAAGGCTTCTTTTTCCAACATCACCAAACACACCAGATGCTCCGTCGCCTCAAGTTTTCGTTGGTTGAACGCAACCTCCAATGTCAAAAACAAACATTGAGTTATTGTTCCTTCTCTAATGAGGAGGGGGCCATAAATCGCTTGGTTTCCATTGAGTTACAAGAGTAATATCCAAGACACTTGATGCACTTACAATAAATAAATAATCTGAATTTTTTTGGGGGAACTATGGACATATATCATCATTCTTGAAAATACAGATTTAAGATTGAAGATTTTCTTCTCAGTTTCTTTTTTTTTACAAAATAATTACATACATTTTTTCCCTACTTAAACATTCAAAGTTATGTTATCGCTCAAATTCAAAGAGAAGAATATTGTTCATAAATATCAGACTTTCGTCGATGTTTCTATCTTAATCGTTGTCTTGCCATTGGGGTTGTAATTGGAGGCATACTTGAAATGTAACAAATATTAACTGAATATGTGAACAAAGTATTCTCTTTACAGCACCGCTGAGGGGTTTGATCGAGTTATGAAGGTAAATGGAATCAAGGATTATGGGCTATTTTTCAAACGATTTTCAAAGTAAGATGTAACATGCATTGAAATGTTGGCGGGTCCCTTTTAGTTGGCAAATAACATCTAGCCTAGAGAACATTTTTATCTGTGGAAACTGTTGTATGAGAATCCAATCTGAATTGATAATTTATACTTGTACATAAATAATTACCTGAATCGTATTGATATTCTTAGACTGTTGCAGATGCATGGAACCAAGAAGGGTTCGTTCTAATGACATCATTGAACAATGCAAACTGCGTTTGTACTAGGATAATCGAGAGTTATCATTGTTCCCTTGGGATGGATAGGAAGCACCGCAGGACTTGTATTATCTCCCTTAATATCTCGATATGAAAACCACCTTCTTCCAGGCCTAAAAGAAATTGGAAGAAAACAACATATTCGATACCGAGACCTTGTTGGCCACATCTGTGGTATGTATAACTACTTGAACTTTTAATTCTTTTGCGATAGTTATATTGTTTGAACTGTGATTTGCTCTAGCTTTACCTTTGTTGTTGTTTCTTTACAACGAAAACTTTTAGAAACAAAAACAACTTTCAATATCTCTATATGCAAACCACCTTCTTGCAGGCCTCCACTAAATTGGAAGCAAACGACATATTCGATACTGAGACCTTACTGGCTACATCTATGGTATGTATAACTCATTGAACTTTTAATTCTTTTGCAATAGTTATATTGTTTGAACTGTGATTTGTTGTAGCTTTACCTATGTTGTTGTTTCTTTACAATGATAAATTTTAGAAACAACGACAGAGATGTTAGAACTTCATATGCTAGACCTCTGCAACTAGATGCAAAATTGAGTATGACGAGAGCACATGCTAGAACTCTCCAGCGAGATGCAAGATTGAGTATGATTGGAGCTATGGCCGATTAAGTATGACACTAGATATGATTGTGAGCTAGGGAAGGAGAATAATCTCTTTCAGAGTGGAATGATCGAGCCGTTTTCTGAAGGAGGTAAGAATAATCAGCAACCAATTATCACAATTCTCTTATAGCTAGGTTTCATGCGCATTATCACAATTTTCTTATAGCTAGGTTTCATGTCCAATGTTATAGAACAATGGTGATACAACTACCATGTTTCATGTTCCACACTTACTTTGTGTTACACCCCACACCTGGTGAAGCAATTGATGCATGTTACAGCACGTGGAGATGTAATAAAAAAATGGGATGTCTACTACGGGCTATGGACTTTGCATAGTTCTAAACATTAAATGTTTTGAAATAATGCTTAAATCAAACCTAACATTAATCCAATTTTGTTATATATGCTATAAATACATGTCAATATATGGAATGTATCATATATTTGTTTCACTAAAATTAGCTGTGTCTTAAGAAGAAACCAAATATTGAAAAATCAATTACTATTAGTCCCTAAGCAGGGACAATAAATCCATACTTTTCTTTTCTTAAAATACTGAAATTTGAATACGAGGACATGATCGAATCAGGACATGAAAACAACCCATTCACATGGCATGAAAACAAACAATTCACATAGCAACGACATCGACATAAAAACGTTTTCAAACATTTTTATTAACATTTTTATTATTTTATTGAAGTATTTATGCATATAGAATATGTCTATCACCACAATAGAACTGGATCTCTTCGAACCATACATAGGTTTTAAGAACTCTATGTCTATTGTGAGGATAGACATAGTCTACATGGATAAATACTTCAAAATAAAACAACGACGAATTCGAACTAAATAGAAATGTTTGAAGACTTGTGTGATATATGGAAGCTTTTCCATTATATATATATAAAAGCTTTTCCGTTATATATGGGAGTCACAAATTGTTTATGCGACACAAAAAAACATATAGAGTTGTCATGGAAATTTTGAAATTGATTATGCAACACAAAAACATATATAGAGTTGTGATGGAAATTTTGAATTATGGTGAATTCAGGATTAACATAAAATCATACAGGAAAATCTGTAGTTCTTCCTTGTCCTTAGCACTTGGGAGTTATCATAAAATAAGTTTTGGAAGTTATCGTTTTTTATCATAACAACCTTAAAAAAGAAGATAAACTGCGAGTTATCAGTTTTGACTTAATAAATTATAAGTAGAGTTGAAATTTAAAAAATTATATATATATATATATATATATATATATATATATATATGGGGTTTAGTTGAACATTTTTAAAAGACACGTTGTCTATTAACCATTATCGAGACTGGTATATATCTATATATTTATAAAGGGATACTTGGTGGAAACACAGACACTTGTTCACATTTATTTGATGGTACACAATGTGAATCTATAATTTGATGAGACATCAGATATGGATATGGAATAAGGCAGTCAGTTTCATGGAGGAAGGAAGCCATTTATATTTTTTATCATATGAAACTCAGCCATTCAAGTTGGGTTGTTCAAGATTTTCACATAGAAAATATGTATTAATCTTTTTTTAGCATAATTGGAATAATTGAATAGTGTATGAGACCAAATTGGTGTATAAGATCCTCTTGTTTTGGGATAAAGGATACCCTCCGTTAAATGATTTGATTGGTAAAGTATATAGAAGGATACATACTCTACTCTTTTGGATTTTAACTTGTGATCTCTTAGGAGGAAATACATATTCTTAATCCTTAAACCCAATCTCTTAATTCCTTTAACTTCTCCATATATTGAGGTTTGGCGTCCCAATGAATGACTGATCGACTGTGGTAACAATTGCAGTACTGAAAATAACCGATTTCGTAACTGGGTATTTATCTGTCATGAGCTGCATGACCTTCGATGTTGGTTCATACATGTTCTAGAAAATATGAGGGAACTCGAGACTGTTGTAGACTTGAGCTTTGTCAAGTTGATCAGATTGAAAATCTGCCCAGGCAAAAATCATTAGAATATTCAGAAATGAATGGTTTAAGAATGTAACGATTCAATATACTCTATAACTAACACCTATAGATATCTCAATCACTGTTTTTTAACAATCAAAGCTCTAAAAGTCTCCCTTAAATATCAAGGATCCAGTACTATATATATTACATCCATATTTTAGGACTCAACCTGTGCAACAGGTTTTTCTTTAGACTTCTCATTTCTCAGGTTCTCATCACTGAATGTGGAAGGAATAGGATTTATTTCTGTTGGTGCTGAAGAGATAGGCAGGAATTAGACCTATACTTAGGTCTGACGTCTCCAACATACTTAGCATCCTTGCTCTATCCAATGCCCAGTTGGGGGAAACTGGATTCACCCGCCATGTTGTTTACAGAAGTTGACTGGCTCACATTAGCCACCATATTTCTACATATACGATGTTAGATTATTTGAAGGATATAAGTCCAATTATTGAGTGAGAACATATGATTTATAGATTATTTTTAAATGTTTTTCACCTTTGCAATACAAAATGGATATACATCTAATATCCAATTGATGTATGAAAACTTTTTGTTTATATGACAAAACCAAATTGATACATAGAAACTCTTTGTTTATAAAACAAAAGCTAAAATCTAAAAATAGATATACATACCCTACTCTTTCTAAATTTTGATCTTATAACATTGTTATATAAATATATATTTTTAATATATATATAAATATACATATCCATGTCTAACCAACACAGATCCTTCACACAGAAACGCAACTTAACCCTCTAAACAATCCCTCCCTCCAAGCGAAGGCACAAATATGCTCTTCTTGAGTGAGGGTCCTCCATTTATAACGCAAATATAGAGACGCGGAGCGAAGAAGCGACCGCTCCACATGGAGCGAGGAGGCCTATTGAGGTGTAAAAGGAACCTACAACTCTAGTGGACAAGCGTCAATTTTTTAGAGGAGAAGATTGAGGCGATATTACGGCCACTAACGATTCATTAACGTCTTCATGTATGTATCCACTAGCATAACTATATAGTTAGTTAGAAGTGGTTGACATACATTGTTTGATTTCATTTTCCATTTTTTTAACTCAATTTATTTATTTTAAATTGAGATTTATGATAGTCAATTTATCTTAAATTGAGATTGAGATTTATGATAGTCAATTAAATCGAGATTTATTAAGTATTGATATGGATTTGAAAGGTGTAATTTTTTTTTAGTATTATTATTTTTTTATTATCTAATATAATAATAATCATCTAATTTTAAGGTCATGGTGAAACCAAATTGGTGTACAAGATACCATTGTTTGTACAATAAAGTGTAATGACTATTATTATTATTATTATTATTATTATTTATGTTATCTAACATAATATAACTCCTCAATATCTCCTTGAGAGCACCTTGCTACTCATTGTTTTATTATTTCATTCCATGTCGAGTTTTGCATAGTGCATGTAATTGTTTTTTTTTTAATTGAGCCTACTTTATTTTCATAAATGTTATTTTAAAAATAAATATTATTATTATTATTTTGTTATCCAACATAGACCCCCTCGGGGATCTCCATTGCCCACAGGTGCAGAGTTAAGATTAAACTTTGCAGCACTCTGTAATGAGTTATTACCAAAAATCTCTCGAGCCCACAACTTCTTCAATTCACGCACTAGACCTTTCGGTGCTTATCCACAATGCCTAGACCCTCACACTAATCCTCTTTATCAACCAAGTGCTAAAAAACAAGCGCCTATCTGTGAGCACTTAAACATCAAGCGCTCATCCACATGTCACTGTGCATTGGAGCCATCGGTCTTATCGGATGTCAGACCAATGGTTTCTTTTCCAAACGTCGCAACTTGATCCCTTTTATTCCGGACCTGGTAGACAATATAATCTCGTTTGTTGATAAATAAAATGATCAATGGTCAATATAAAGGACTCAACCATTGTCGATCTCGGGGCTCTACTCTGGTCCATCAATCTATGCCTTTACACAAACTCTACACAAGTCGTGGCCAACCAGAGCTTGACGTCAACCTTACGTCTATCATCACT
>ML807467.1:0-19136 GCA_009831015.1 Picea engelmannii | reverse complement strand
GTGTCTGGAGGAATCAACAACTAGTTGGGCATGTGCTCGCGTTACACGTGGCCGTGTTATCCAACCGCTACCACTATAACCTCCAGGTGTTCCCACGATGCCCCTTACGCGGCACACAAGGTAAGTCGGGGGGAATTGAACTCGAAACCTCATGGAACTTTATTTTCACGGCACTTGCCAATTGAGCTGCCCCCCCGGGGGCAACTACATGTCATTGTTGACTAAGATTCCACATGTGATTTCGATCTGTGACTTTAACATGCTCTATCTATTGAATGGCCACTAACACGTGTCATGTGCTAAATGGGCCATGTGTTTCTCTCTTACTGGAATAGCATACGTCGGATCACGTATGTCGGTATCGGGTCGTCGAACTTCCAATATTGGTATATTAAGTTCCCACACGATCTAGTGAATTAACTAGTGAGTACTTTTAAGATCCACGATCGACCCGAACCATCAATCTTTCCTTTTGATCGAAGGTTAGATTTCATCGTTACCACCGGATATCAGAATCTATGGATTTCTCTTCTTCACCTTTAAATGGAAAGGCTAGAGTCCGGTGTGTGATATAATGTGTGTCATTGATCTATTTCTGACATTTAATCTCCACCGTCGATCCTTGTACACTTTACAAGGCCCTCTACAAAACCACACGCTAGGAACTCTGACTGTCAGATAAGATATATAGGGTTAAAACTCAATTCCACAATGTGAAATCATCTGATGGATGATATCCAATAAAATATAGACCATCAATATTTCTAACAAATGAACAATCGTATCTGAATCCTCCTCTCTTATACAATATCAATTTTAGTCAGATCATCGTTGATCCTGTCATGATCAACAATCAATATTCTCTGAGAGCTTCTTGTTTGTTCTTTGTTCTCATTTAATCATCGATTCCTTTGAGCTAGATCTCCATACTGATTTGTGTCGATGGTTTAGCTTAGTGGCACTAGTCACAGTTCTCTATGTGGAATAACTCCTTTGCACACATTGATCTGACTTTGGAACTCTATTTCACCTTCACCAAGTTCATTGAAACTTTGTCCCTCTCGATCTCGACTATGCAAACTCCTTAATAGGTCTTTTCTCCCAGTTATAGAGATATTGTATTTTGTGTCTCTTTCCCTGCACACACAATCTCAAGACAATACACAAACATATACATAATCTAAGAAATGACAAGAGGATCACACATCAACACAAAACGCAGTGTTGTTTCTATTAATCATCTCCATTGTACATTGTTTACATAAGGCCTTCTTCCTCTTTCTGGGCCCGATTTACATTCTATTGGCCTTTGTATTGGCCTTTAGACACAAATGGCCTCTTCCACTCACAATCCTCACTCACTCTCTCTTGTCTCTTTCATCTCAATACTTGCAGGCTTACAAAATATATAATCTCAGGCCTAAAACCACATTTCATTTTAGATCCTAAATCCACTCCTAATATCTCCATAATATCCTCGAAAAATCACTTTAGGATCTCTTTGTAATCTCAATCCTTCAAGATCTTCTATCATAAACAAATTTGATTACAATGAATTAGACTCATTTAAACAAACCCTCTCATGTGCATTCTTTCTAGAACATAGGAAATTACAACAATTCTAGCTTAGGGAAACCACTCCCTTGTAAATATAAATACCTCTAGGTTTAATCAAACATTATTGATTTTGGAGGCATAATGCTCCTACATCAGAATCCCAAAGAACCAAATTGTTCATGATCTCCTTGTCACGAGTTACATCACTAAAGTTCTCATGGAACCCATACTTTATGTTGTTTCTTCCTTGTCTTGTTGTCTTGTTGCATTGTTGTTTCCTGCAACTGTCCATTTGCTCTGCTGATGTAAATATTCTTTACTATAGTATGTCTTCTCTGAGACATCTTCACCATCAAAATCCCCATTTCTTGAATTTCCATGTTCAATCCATCCTCTAGTTGGTACATACTACCACAAACTTCTTGTTAAAATTTTCTAATGATGTTGTTGATTGGCTTGTGCATGTATTCTTCATATCTCCATCTCAAAGTATTTGAGATATTAAACTCCTCTAGAGAAAAATGAATTATATCTTCAGATTATTTCTCTCATCTTGATCTTTGATCCTGCTGTAAGACATTCCACTCTACTCCCCGAAATCGGACTGAATCAATTCTTCAACTTTTTCCTCGCCAATGCCACAACTAACCATTTTTAAACACTCTATACCTGCAAGTGTAATGAAATCCTCTTTACCAATCCTTGGATGGATCAACCAATCCTCAAGCATCTTCAGTTCTTCCTAAAAATCACTAAGCATGATATCAGAGTGTTTCTCTTCAACCTCTTCCTTGTTCTCTGCAACAACAAGTTCCTGCAATTGCTCGTCCATATCTACATCACATAAGAAAAAGTAATTTAGGCACTCATCATCTTCATGAGACAATGTTATATCCTCCCTCTCTATGAAAAAGTTATGAATATGTCATCCTTCTCTTTCTTCGGTACCTGAAAACATAAAATAAATGTCATATTTAAAAACATTAGGCTCCTTAGCCTCATTTCCTTTCTTTGTCAACATATCCTCATGTTGATATGGACTCTCCACATGGAATATGAGACTCTCAATAGGTCTCTCTACTTTCTCATCATCCTCATCAAGCAATAATCCTTGCTATGTTTCACATAAATGAAATCCTTCCTCTACAAGTGACCTCTTCCTAAACTCAACTCCTCTGAGTTTCTCCGTCTTCAACAAAGTACTCAACTTGTGCTTCAAGTTCCTGAAGTTTCCTCTCAACTTTCTTGCAAATAATTGCATCAGAGGCCACTTGACTTTCTTCCTTACATTCCATCCATGTCTCTAGTTTTCCTCAATCCTCTTATGTATAATCTATCTAATGTAACTAAGTTGTACCCTTAACTCATACAATCCTATTTCAAGCTCCTATAGACTCATTCTCTTTATTCATTTTTCCTTGGCATATTCCTTTCCTTTGTTGTGAATTATTTTTGAACCTCAACAATTACTATCAATAGTTTTCAATAATCCAATACCTACAATAATCCACCAAGGAATTATATATCCAATTCATTTGTACACTTGTCTACGCAATCTGCTCAGGATTCCTTTTGCAATGGCCAATTTCCCTTTCAAAGATATTTTGAATTATCTTTGATACCAATTGATAGAATACCCCCTCGTGGATCTTTGTTTCCATAGGTGCATAGTTAAGATTAAACTACGCAATGATCTATAATGAGTTCTTACCAAAACTCTCTCAGGCCCAAAGCTTCTTTAGTTCATGCACTATAACTTTTGGTGCTTATCCATAGTGGTTAGACCCATGCACTAATTCTCTTTATAGACTAAGTGGTTGAAACCACACACTTAAATTCCAAGTGCTCATCCACATGTTACTGTACATTGGAACCGTCAGTATTATCGGATGCCAGACCACTAATTTCCTTTCCAAACATGAATATGGTTAATTATGTTTGACATTAGTTAATTATGTTTGATATTAGTTAATTGTCGATTGACTATGGTTGAACATGTTTGACCATAGTTAACAATGGTTCACCATGGTTGATGGTGGTTTCTTGTCGTTCAACATGGTTGACCATATTTGACCATGGTTAACCATGTATAACAATGGTTGACTATGGTTAACCATGTATAACAATGATTGACTATGGTTGATAGTTAATCACCATGGTTGACAATTTTTAACTATGGTTTCCCATAGTTTTCTATGTTTTTTTGTGCTTGACTATGGTTGACCATGTTTGATTATTATTGACTTTGTTTTAAACATGGTTGACTAGGATCTACTATGGTATAAAATGTTTGATTTCCATGTTTGGCTAAGGTTAACCATGCCTATATATAGTTGTCGATGTTTAGACATCCTTTTACCCTGATTATCTATGGTTAATTGTTTCTCATCATGTTTGACTTTGGTTCATTGTTGTTGACCATGGTTGACCATATTTGATTGTGTTTGATATTTTCACTTTTGTTGAATATGATTGACCATGGTTAACTTTAATATAATGTCACATTGCAACATTAAGAGGTTGAATAGAATTTTGTGTCAGAGTATAAATTCAAGAGGTTGAATTCAAGGAAATGTCACATCACAACATTATAGGTAACCACATATTATATTATATTATGACATTGGAGGTTGACTTCAAAATTACGTCACGTTGTGACAATAAGATGTGGATAATATGGTTATGTCACATCGTGACATCCATATTGGTTTAATTGCGCCAAATAGCTATGTTTCTCAATGGATATGTCACATTCTGATGTCATCAAAGGTTATGTCTCATTGTGATGTCCCTTAATGATTTTGTTGGATTGCAAGGTTCCTCAATATTTAACTATGGTTGAATATGGTCAACTGTGTTTCACTGTGGTTGACAATGGTTTTGTTTGAATGTAACATTACTTAATTGTTATCCATGTTTGACTATGGATGAGAAGAGTAAAACATGGTAAACAATGCTTGATTATGGTTTTCCTTGTTTGTTAATTTATCGATCTTGGTAGTCTTTTTCTATCCTTTCGGGTACTAAACTTCCGAGGCCATTTTAAGGCTCTAAAGAACATTTTTTGGGATTTCCATAGTCACACTCTATACAGAGTCACGATGTAACAAAACATGTGTATTCCTTAGACAAAAAATTCCAATGGGCTATCGTGTGCCTAAAACAAAGATAGTATGCAAAAGTTACGACCCCAGGAAGTTTATGTACCAACTTACCCCATCGAGACCCACATGACTTTTGGTGCTTCATCTCCTACAGTTAGGTTTTTGTATTTCTAGGGTTTTATGATTACTTCTTGATTGTAAGAAGGCATAAAGGATTCATTGTAATGTGCTCAGGTGAATGTGCGTAGTTTCCACATCTATTCTCATAGATTAGCTACCACCATTCGAGCAAGATTGTTTTATTATGCATTTTAGAGTTTCACCATATTTCTTTATTAAATAGAAGTTAAGCTTCACCGTGTCTCTATTATTTTTCATTATATATATGTGTTGATGTTAGAGATCCTTGTTTCATTTAGTTATGTTCATAAATATGGATCAATTGTATCATAGATGTATGATATTCATTTGTTTCTATGTGCATGTCCCCAGCAAGGTCAGGGTATAATTAGTTGGGGCTCGAACTAGTTCATCCTTTGCAAGATCAACCTTGCCAAACTTGACGACCACCCAAGGGGGAGGAAAAGAGAGACGATGGAACAAGAGATCCCTCTAAACTATTTCTCTAGGAAGCCCTTGTGTGACAGAGGAACAAGATGATGGATAATTTTGCACAAATCATTCGACGACTTCCAACAAGCGATGCATCTTCCTCTAGTTGATATTTGAAGGTCAAATAGATGTAGATGATGTAGAAAAATGGTTAAACATTCTAGAATGGTATTTTTTTGTCCATAACTTTTTCGATAGAGAAAATATTACATTTACGCTCCTTAATTCCATCCCCCATGTCAAATATTGGTGGGAGACTTTCTATGAGGAAAAGGAAACATAGGAATCTACATTATTTGTAGTCGAATCTACATGGGGTTCTTTCAGGGATGTTATTAAGGAACAATACTACCCTATTGGAAGTTATGACGACTTATATACAATACGGACCACACTGTGATAGGAGAGGTTCTAAAAAGTTCCAGAGTTCATCAATGTATTCCATACGTTATCCACCAAGATGGGTATTAAAGACTCTGAGAGACATCTAGTGCTCAAGTAACGCAGTTGTATGCATAGATACATCCAGATAGAAATGGATTTTTTTTACATCTTGTCATTATGTGTGTCTTATCGATATGTTGTCAAAATTGAGCAAAATATTAAACAAAAGACGCAATAGTTTGGTTCTGTGAACCCCTCACCATAAAGGCAGGGAAAAGGAAGCTCCAACCCACAGAACAAAAGACAAATCAAGGATGGATATCCTCTGGAAAACTAGTCTAAGAGGAGAATAAATAAGGACAATTGGAAGACAAAGAAATAAACTGGGGAGTGGTGCAAGTTCCATAATAGCCCCTGGCATAACACTATTGAATGTCACTCAAAGAAGTCATTGGTGGTCGCGATGAAAGCCTATAAATTCAATGTGGGTTTTGAATCTGAGTCAGAACTAGAAAAAGGGAGACAAATCATTGACACAAAACCCAGTTCGACCATTTCTAACACCAAGATCCATCCCAGTTAAACTGATGAACTAGAGGAAGGTGAACACCTATTTCATTCACATATGTGGGTGAAGGGTACTCCGCTACACTTCATCATTGATAGTAGTATCCATAAGAACTTCATCTCAGCGGAGGTCATCAAGTGGTTGGCTATGTTGACAAAACCACACCCACATCCATACACCATCAGATGGTTATCTATGCCTCATCCAACCATGTCGCCTACCCTACAACATCAAACCCTTCAAATATGATGTATTGTATGATGTATCCCCCTTGAAGTTTATGATGTTGTTTTAGGGTAACCTTATTTATGGAAACATCATGTTGTATATGAGTCTAGGCCTCGTAGTGTTATTAATACTTTGGACAAGAAATTGTACAGGATACACAAGGTAGTCCCACCTACTACCATTTCCTTGATCTCTTCCAAGTAATTCAGGAAGTTCATCTCTCAGATCGAGAAGCTTGTCTTCATTTTTATTCACACTCAAAGTGAGTGGAAGGTTACAAAAAAATCCATGGCCTATGTGGTAGGTCTCTCCATGCAGTAGAAGAAAGTGGATAAGGTTGTGTAAGAATACAACGACATCTTCTCCTCACCCACGAGGGTACCTCTACACTATCAGGTCAAGCAGTCAATCGATTTGACCCCCAACCCATTGATACAAAATAGGCCATTATATCATCACTCTCTATCCGAAAATGAGTAAAACAAGTGCCAGATCAAAGAGATGCTCAAAAAGGGGCACATCCGACCAATTTCATCACCTCGTGGAAGCCCAATCATGCTTTTGTAGAAGAAATATGGGACCTGATGACTTTTCATTGATTATTGGGCCCTAAATAAATTCACAGTGAGGAATCGATACCTAATTCTATGAATTGAAGATCTCCTTGATGAGATCAAGGGGGAAAAATACTTCATTAATATTGATTTGAAGTCTGACTACCACCAAGTCCCAATAGAGAAGACCATTGTATGGAAGATTTCGTTCAAGTCCAAATAAGGTCTTTTTGAATGGTTGGTCATGCCCTTTGGCTTTATGAATTCCCAAACAACTTTCATGAGGACGATAGATGATGTCTTGTGGTATTTCACCAATTATTTTATTATGGTGTATTTGGATGACATCCTCATCTTCAACAAGAGTTGGGAGGAATACTTACAACATATTCAATAGGTTTTACACACTCTGCGACAACACAAGCTATATGAAAATTTAGAAAAATGATCCTTCAATGTCAACAAGGTCCAGTACCTAGGATAAATTGTTGATGAGCATTGGGTACATGTCGATCTAGCGAAGATTCATTTCATCTTTGACTGGCCAACCCCGACCATACTCACTGAGCTTGAGAGATCCTTAGGCCTTGCAAATTTCTATCGCAGGTTTGTTTTGGGATTCTCCCACATTGCATGGGCCCTTATCCAAGTGGCCAAGAGTGGTGGCAAGGAAAGGTTTGTGTGAGGTTAGTCACAAAAAAAATCATTCGATGATTTGAAGCAACACTTGTGCTCATCTTTGGTGCTCTCATTATCCGACCTGTAGTAACCTTTTGAGATTGAGTCAGATGCTTCATACTATGTTGTGGGCATATTTTTGAATCAGCATGGACATATGGTGGCCTATCATAGTGAGACACTATCAGATACCATCTGTAAGTACCCTACTTATGATAAATAAATTTACTCCATTGTACAATCCTACAGCCACTGGAGTCATTACATTCTCTGGAAGGAGACAATCATCCACACTTATCATAAGCCAATACATATCATGTAGACACAAGGAAAATTGTAGAATGAACACCATCATAAGTAGTACAGATACTTGCAACAGTTGCATATCAATATCAAGTATAATACAGAGAGCACCAACTGCATCGTTTACTGCCTCAACCGACCTCTAGTTGTATCACTAACCATGGTGCTACACTCCTATGGACATGAGACCTCCAGATGGCCCCAACTCTATGAGAGAGATCCTGACTTCACCACTACCTACCATATGATGGGAACCAAGACAACTGTCATTGATTTCCATCTTCAAGACAGGTTGTCATGCCATTTGGGCCATCTTTTAATCCCATCAAGTAAGCGAGCAAAGATTATTTGGTAACCTCACTATAGTCGACTAACATGAAACTTCGGTAATAAAAGACAGTGGTAGTGTTGCAACAACATTTTTATTGGCTAAAACTTCGATAAGATGTCAGCAAGTATATCAAATCCTACACGACATGTGCCATTTCCAAACCATCCATTAAGAAACAAGGAATGTACACCCCTCTACCTACTCCCGACATGCCCTAGGAATCTAGCTTGATGGACTACATTTCATTCCTTCCTTCAACTAAGAAGGGAAATGATTGTGTTGTGTGGTTGTTGATCAATTTTCCAAGATGGCGATTTTGGCCTCCCGCAAGAAACGAATCACAATGGAGGCCACTGCCAATACTTTCTTCGAACAAGTGTGGGTACATTTTGGGATACCACAAACCATCATAATATATTGAGTCAATCGATTCCTCAGCACATTCTGGTTGAACCTCTAGTCATAGATAGAGACCAGGCTCACCAAATCCACGATCAATAGAATGATCGTGCATATCTTGTGCATGAAAAAATCCAAGAATCCACACACATGTGATGTGATTCTTCCTTATGTTCAACATATTTACAATACAAGGCATAAATAACTCAACCGACCACAACCATTTTCAGGTGGGGTTGGAATTTCAACCATTGGGTCCTATGGATGTTGCATTATCTCCTATGTCGACACATGAATAATTGTCCCATGCTTGAACCAAATCCGACAAAGCCACCTGATTCATTGAACGAATCTAGAAAATGTGCCAACAGGTTCAAGATATTTTGCAGAAGTCCAATTCCATGTACAAGAAGCGTCATGATCAACACCGGGTGCCACACAAGTTTTAGGTGGGAGATAAAGTTTGGTTACATTTAGAGAAAGAACACCTTACATGACCTCATCAAAATATTTGTCCACTCCTCTATGGAAATTACACCATCACCAAGGTTGTGGGTGACAATGATTTTGAGCTCAACATTCCCCTCTTCCTTGGCTTGAACCTAGTGTTTAATGTGAACCTTCTTCATCCATACTTTCCACCATTATTGGACACCTCAGAGATAGAAAAAGAGTTGACACACATAGAGATGAACCTTGACTGCATGGAACATGAATCCACCGATCATATCAAGTACACATAGTTCAAAGGGACTCACAAAAAAAAGTTTAAACTTTATTGGGTTTTCAAAGAGGGGTAGCTCCTGCACCAAGGAAAGTGTCTCACCCATGGCCAAATTGAGAAGAAATTTCCTCATCTGATGGGGAACTCAATGAAATGGAGAACATCACTTCCTAATCAGGTATTATTTATCCAGGTGGATATCGGTGGCCACCCACCTCTTCCAACTGACTAACGTACAATTTCCATATTGGCAGCTTTTTTCTAGCTTTTCAGGTCCTAAACTTCTAGGGTTGTTTTAACACCCTAGAATTTTTTTTTTTGGGATTGGCATAGTCACATTGTAGACAAAGTCACATGGTGATGAAAACATATATAGTCCTCATGTAGACCTTTCCAACAGGGTATTATGTGCCTAAAACGAAGATTGTATTCAAAAGTTACGACCCCAAGAAGTTGATGTACCAACTTACCCCATCGGGGCCCACATGAATTTTGGTGCTTCATATCCTAAGGTTAGGTTTTTGTATGTATAGGGTTTTTTGATTACTTCTTGATGCTAAAAATTCTTGGAGGCCTCATTGTAATTTTCTCAAGAGAATGCATGTAGCCTCCACATCTCTTCTCAGAGATTGGCTACCACCATTCAAGTAAGATTGCTTCATTCTTCATTTTACAGTTTCAATATATTTCTTTATTGAATAGAAGTTAAGTTTCATTGTATCTCTGTATCAATTATATATATATATATATATATATATATGTTTGTGTGTGTGTGTGTGTGTGTGTGCGTGTGTTCCATTTCATTGCACTCATAAATCTCGATCATTTCTTACCACAATGGGTTGTGTTTGACAATCGTTGACCATATTTGAACTTGTTTGGCTATGGTTTTGTTGGATTATGATGTTCATATTGGTAGACTTATGTCAAAGTCTCATGTCCCTGAATAGTTATGTTGGATTGCAATGTTGTTAAATGGCTATGTCTCATTGTGACCTCCATCTTAGTTGACTTAGGTTGAAGTGATATGTTCCTCAATGGTTATGTTTTTTTGTGACATTCATTAAGGAATATCTGGCATTACAAAGTTCCTCATGGATTAAGTTGGATTGCATTGTTCATCATGGTTGACTTTTGTCAAATTGATGCATTCCTCGATGGTTATGTCACATTGCAACATTATTACAAGGTTATGTCATATTCTAGCATTCATCAAGTTTTATGTTGGATTATGACATTTCTCAGTGATTTTATGACCCATCTGTAAATGGTCATGGATATTTCACTCAAACAACTCATCACAATAGATATGATAAATAAAACTAAAATATACATTATGAAGGTGGTGTCTTCTCTTCCAATTTATTTTTTAAGTACCTTTAAATTTAGTGATCTTCATCTTTTCACCCTTATTTTTGGACTAATTTATTATGAAGGTTTATAGAAGCAACGAGACTGAGAGAACCATTAGTTAAAATTTAGCAAAAACATTTATGCATCTAAGGTGATCCTAGCTAAGTGTTGTTCATGAATTGAAATGCCCCATCTAATTTGCACCAGATTTAATTCTAGGTTCCTTCCTTTCATGTCTATTGATGATTCTAGATAATCTTCAAATTTTAACTCGTGGGAAGATGAGGAAGATATCTCTTTAACCAACTCACATGATCTTATGACTTTTCCAATGACAATTCCATTGAGAATCGATTTAAGTATGACATGGTAATTTTGTTTTAGATATATATTTTAGATCTTCAATTTGTATTATTCAATTAGGAAGTCCCATAATCCCTGAGGGTTAGAGCCTATGCTCCAATATGACGTGTGAGAAACCTAAATCTCAATAACCTAAATAAATAAGTAAACAACACATTTAAAAACTAAATGCATTAAAATAGTGATGCATGATTCAATATTTCACAACCTACAAGGAGTATGTGGTGAGTAACTTACTTGGAAACGACATACTTGTAATATGGTGACTATATAAAAGTAGCCATACCTTGATCTTCAACTTCACCAACCACAACAAAAAGTGGGGGATGACACTCCATCCATGAATCATAGATTCTTCTAGTTTAATATTTAATAGAAGGTCACCTGCAGGCCCTCATATAAATACTATGCCAACCATTATTTTACCTTGTCCTCTTTATAGACCAACCAAAAGAGAGATGTCCTTTTCTCATTTCTTCTCCTTATATATAATTCACAAACTTGATCCCTAGGATCCACTTGAATTATTTATAAGGAGGGGAAGGGAGGAGAAAATGAGATCTCTCTCTATTGGCTAGTTTATAGAATGAAAGAGACTAAATAATTGTTGTCATAGTAGTCAATTGAGGGATCCAGGGTGACCTTCTACTGAAGATTAATGTAGCAAGGTCTAAGTCTTCCCCCACTTTCTGTTGTGGTTGGTAAATTTAAATATCAAGGTATTGCTACTTTTCTAAAGTCACGATATTACAGTTATGTGGTTTCCATGTAAGTTAATCACCACATACTTCTTGTAAGTTGTGAAATATTGAATCATGCATCATTATTTTGACGTATCGGGTTTGTAAATGTGGTGTTTACCTATTTACTTAGGTTATTTAAATTTAAGTTTCTCACACATGGTATGAGAGCATAGACTCCA
Source organism: Picea engelmannii (assembly GCA_009831015.1). Taxonomy (NCBI): domain Eukaryota; kingdom Viridiplantae; phylum Streptophyta; class Pinopsida; order Pinales; family Pinaceae; genus Picea; species Picea engelmannii. The sequence goes on along the minus strand of ML807467.1, from coordinate 7,056 downwards.
ACCATAGAGGCTTATGGGCCTTCCCAATTAAATTAGACAAAACTGATAATATGTAATATATATTTATTCATTTAATAATAATAAGATAGGGATGGTCCCTTAGGATAATATTATTATTAATGTTTAATAATAATTTAGGGATGCCCCCTTTAGAATAATGATTATACTTCCCTATTTTTATTATTATTATTTAATTAAATAATAATAATAATAATAATAATAATGTGGGGCACCATAGGATAGCCTAAGGAGACATCTAGTTTCAACACAATATTACGTCTATGTACAAACTAAGTTTGTTATCTTGAATGACACTGATTGAATGTAGAAACACAGGAGAATTCTAATTTCTTGTTGCATGAATCCGACTAGATATTGAATATTTTGGAATTATTACTTCATTGGTCCATAATTTTGTTTTATTTTAAAATATTGGAATTTGAATGGGATGACATGATCTGATCAACACATCAGCATGAAAACAACCAGTTAAGATAGCGACAACAACATAATTTTAGATAGACTCTAAAAAAATATTCAAACATTTCTACTATTTTATTGAAGTATTTATGCATCTAGAATATTGCTATCACCACAATAGACCTAAGATATTAGAACCATACATAGGTTCTAAGAGATCTAGGTCTATTGTGATGATAGCCATAGTCTACATGCATAAATACGTCAAAATAAAAAAAAATGACACATTCAAACCAAATAGAAATGTTTGAAGACTTGTTTGATAAAACACCAATGCATTCGAACCAAATAAATATGTTTGAAAACTTGTCTGATAATAAGATTTACTTTTTTCATGCATCATGTCCTCCCATGAAAACTCCAATATTTAAGAAAATGAAAGTGTGAACATATTAAACCTAGCTTCTCCTCTTTAAGTAAAATAAAATAGATCTATGTATAACCCACAAAAGAATACTCAAATGCCAATACCTTTTAATGAGACACAAATGATCAATTCTTTTATTACTGGAACCATTGAAATCAAATACTCTGAACCATTGAAAATTATTAACCAGTTAATTATAAACATAATCCTTTAACCAATGAATATATATTTCTAGAATAATCCGAAAGTAAAGTATTCAAGATATAGCTGGATACATGCACCAAGAAATTAAAAATATCTCGAACTGCTACATTCACAAAATGTCATTCGAGAGAGATATTATATTGAATGTAATGTCGCTTTAGGCTGCAGCTGAGTAGAGAAAACATTGCATTTATATAACAAGTGAGAGGAAGCTACTAGAAGTAATTATTTCTTGCACTTGGAAGCCTAATGCTACCACATAATTCATTTCCAGGCAACATGGCAGCCTAATACTACCACACAATTCATTTCCAGGCAACATGGCAGCTTAATACTACCACACAATTCAGTTCTAGGTGACTTGGCTTGCAAATTTCAGTTCTAGGTGACTTGGCTTGCAAATTTTTGGGCAAGTACTTGTTTCATTTAATACCCATTAGCTGTTAGGTCGGGAAAGTACTTGTTTCCTTTAACACCCATTAACTATTACGTCGGGGAAACTCAATAAAAAAATTTAAACTGATAATAAGGCAGTATTTCTAGAGAGACTTTAAATTAGATTGATGATGATGATGATGATTAACTTCCATTAAGACCTAATTGGTTTATCGGACCTTAAGAGGGTAAGTGATTACTTGTGATTCTTTAGAATTTTGTTTCTGTCCTTGAAAAGCATTAAGAGAAACTTTCCAAGATCACCATACTTTTGTTGAGTTAAGAGGTTAGGAAGGTTGGTAGTGTGATCAATATTTTGAAAATAAGATCTAATATGGGTATAGGCTGGACAATATAAGAGAAAGTGCTTTTCATCTTCAACCTTCTTAGTGTCACAAAGGTGACACACTCTTTCATCCCATATAATCTATATTATTATGAATGTATATAGCTTACTCATCAATACTACCATTGACCTCGAGATATTTCTATAGATTAACTTAGTGCACTTGCATTTGCAGATCATGATGTAAAGTATTTTACTTTACACATATTCAAACTTGTCTGGATACTATCTAAAATCTTTAGAAATATGAATTTAATGATTAACAATTTAATAATTAATAATTAGTAATATTATCTAAACTTTTCAAAACAAGTATTTATTCTAAAAAAAAACATTTTTTCTAAATATTATATAAAATCTTTCAGAATTTGAATTTTATATCAAGTATTTATCCGTTAAAAACAACTTTTCTAAATATTATATAAAATCTTTCAGAATTTGGATTTTATATATTGTAATTTAAAAGTTAGTAAGATTCACTAAATATCTATACTTTAAAATAAAACAAATATCTATCCTTAAAAAAATTCCCACAACCATTGTTCACTTCAACTTTGAAACACTTTGTTCCTATAAACAATATGCAACACAACATTTGAGCCTGTGAATTTGATGGCCACAACGCCATGGTTCTTGGCTTCCTCCTTCTCTGAACTTGTAAATGGACCAAGTGGCAAATGAATTAATTATGGACTCCAATGTATGCATAATTCATAAATTGATATAATTATTGAACTATTTTCCATTAATGTATTAATGGATTCGTTGAAAATTATTAGGGAAATAAGATACTCAGTGAATGTTCTCAGGTAGAGATATTTGTTCTGACAAACTCTTCCAATAAGGTTTGCCACCTTCCATGTTCATAGTCTCTACAACTTTTTCAATAAAGTACAATTAATCTTAGAGAGCCATTACGATGTTCATTGCACCCGATTAGCTTCGCATCCTCGATTACATAGGTGTATTTGCGCCCCCACAAGATTTGTGCCTACGATCTTTGTGACTAGGTCCTCCTCTGGCCATGTTTACACTCGAAAGAAATAACAGGAACCAAAGGACACACAAATATTCAAAATTCTCTTCTAGCTTCAGAAAACACTATGAAGGTTCAAGACTATCCCCGAGAGGCGGCCTGCAATGTTGATGAAAATCGACGCAGACCACCCATCTTCATATCACATAAATTTACGAAGCATTCATTTCCAAATCAAGTGTCTGAAGCGTCCAAAACATCCCCCGGCAAGTTACTATCAGAGTAATGGAATAATCTCCCAAATCGCATGCACCTTCCTTCATTAAACCTTGCATGCTAAAATGGTAATGAGAGAAAGTTAGGACTTAGGAGTGACCTTGAGGTTTAAGAGGAGGATTTAATCATAAATTTTGAGGACATCTACATAACGTCTCGTATCATGTCGTTGTCACCCCATCCGAGGGTGGATTGTGTTATTGTTAAAATTTTAGTATATGTGTTATATTTTTTGTAAAACTTGAAATAGTCTTTAGTGCATGAGCGATATCGTGTTGTGCAGCTGTTTGGAGGTATTTGGTTTTTGTGTTTATTTGTTTTTAGCACATGTTTTTTAGTGGATGTTTTTCTATTTCTTGTTAAGGAATTAGGGTTGTTGACTATTCTAGGTCATTGGATTAGGGTTTTAGATGTCACTGGCTCCTATATGTATATTGCATTGTAAACATTTGTAGTTTGGGTTTCCACTGAAAAACATGTGTAATGTGTGTATTTTCCATTGTATCTTTTCTTCTTTTATTGAAAATATGTTTGTACAAAAATATTGTGCAAGGTTAAAATCTACAAAAATAATTTCACTTGATAATTTGCATTATCTTGGTGTTGAAATTAATGTACATAATCAATTTCCTTCCAAGAGTTTTTCAATTAATGCACTAAATAATTTTTCACTGTATTATCACTAGAACCAATGCATCATATTGTTTTGTGTTATAACATTCTTAAAATCAATACAACTACCTGATTATGCTAAATAAATTTCATCGAGTAGATATCACAGATCAATGTACTCAGACCTCATCATTAGCCAAACACTCCCTTACATCAAAACACCACATGGGCAGAGAAGACACCAAAATTTTAGCTAAGGAAGATCACTTCTTCAAACATAGAATTAAAGAAGCCATTTAAATCCTTAAGCAACCTTCTTCAAACATAGAATTAGAAAAGCCATTTAAATCCTTAAGCAACCTGAACAGAGACAATAATCTAAAATTATATTGGGTAAGTAAACCAAAAAACCTCTTTTTCACCTCATTTCTCCTAGTTTTACTCCCTTCGCTTCCCTTTCCTTCTTAGTTTCCTTCTTCCCTTCTCTTCTTTATTCTTCCTTTCACTTTTATTCCCCTTAGTAGTACCTTCATTTTAACACTTTAGTATCTTTTTAGGACCTTCTCACTATTTTTAATAATCTAAACACATAATTTTTATTAATAATTATTTTATTAAACAATTAATTACCTTAATATTAATATTTTGACCAATAAAATTGAAAATTGAAATACTAGCGATCAAAAAATTAATTTTCAAAAATTAAATCTAATCTTAATAAGCCTCTTAAAATCTCCTTATTTTTCCATAACTTTTTAGTGTTTTTTTTTTAAACCCTTCCTTAAATTTAACCTTTGTACTCTATTATATTATTCTTAATAGTTTTGACCAAACCTTGAAATTTAAAAAAAAATTAATACTAATCCTAATACTATTTATTACTTTAAAACTTTAACCTAATTATTCACTTAATATAATATTTATTAAACCTTAAAGTTAATAAATTTTAATAATTTCATAACTCTCTTTAATGGAAAATCTAGGGTTTCATAGAGTAGACTTCATAAGTTTTTCTCCACCTTCCATAGGATTTAGTATTTTATAAGTCTTGAAGATGGTTGATGGGTCCTCATATGGATTCACTTCCCAATGTGAATATTTGGTCTCTCTAAATCTTACTGAAAACAAATTTTAGAGAAATCTATCATCACTAAAATTGATGGATTCTATTGCTTTTCATTATGTTATTATTGGAATAAAAAAAACTAATTTCTATAAATCATTTTTTATTATACCATCTAAGAAACAAATGCACCATATTTTTTGTGTCATACCATTGCAATGCAAGTATTGATACCTATGTATTTTATCATTGTTGAAATCATTGCAACTCTCTTATTTCTCTAGATCATTTTTAATATCATAACTACAATCAATATACTCTATTGTTATTCATTATATCATTGTTGAAATCAATGCAAGTGCTCAATGATTGATTATGTACTCTATTTTGGTTTCCATGATTGAAGTATATCGATAGTGTAAACCTTTACCTCCTAAATTTTGAAACAATTTTCGTTCTAATTACCTATAAAAGAATAACTATATATTTTAAAAGGATATAATTATAATTGTCTCTAGACACTATAATACATCATATAGACTTCAATTCACTTTCATTAAACAATCCCAGTCTATAAATATATGAGATGGATGTTGTTATGTGCTTCATCTATAGATGATTTTAAATAATTGTTTTTACATCACTTCTAATAATTTTGGTTTCAAGTCTATATTGTCAATTCCATGTTAAATACCAAAGAAATTATACATCTTCATGGTAGTGGGATGTAAAAAATACCAAAATCACCTACATTTAAAATAATAATTTTTTACATTAAATTACTTTATATCTACATACATATCAAATTTATATAAGTTATTTTAACTTAAATTTTTTTTATGATTAACATCAAAATATTTTTTTCATTATTAATATTTATTTTATAATATTATTAATCCGTTGCAATATTATTTTATAATATATTTATAAAAGATAATGAAGGATTGATGTTTTTTTTTTGCATTCTTGAATGGTGAGGCTGGATGAAACATATTAAAATAAAGGGAAAAGGGTGGATGAAACATATTAAAATAAAGGAAATTACTAAATCAAAGAAAAAAATTAAAATTTGTTAGAGAAGCTCTTTCATAGACCCGAGGGTAGAGGTACACCTATGTTAGAAAATGTTTTGTTTGTAAACATTTTGTTGTATAAAGAGTGTTGGTCCTCTCGGATAGGACTCCAACATCTTCTCATAATTACTTAAATATTGAAATTAAATGTATAACATTTAAATTTAAAATAATCAAATGTGAAAATCATATAAACATGAAAATATATATTTTATTTAAAAATTTATACGATTTTATAATTTAATAAAATGCAAGTTATAAATTAACTATATAAAACACACATTCTATTAGTTAGGTAAAATATATATTTTATTTAAAAGTTTATGATGATGATGATGATTAACATTCACTAAGATCTAATTGGTTTATCGAACTTTAAGAGGGTAAGTGATTACTTGTGATTCTTTAGAATTTTTTTTCTATGCTCGAAAAACATTAAGAGAAGCTTTTCAAGATCACCATACTTTTGTTGAGTTAAGAGGTTAGGAAGGTTGGTAGTGTGATCAATATTTTGAAAATGAGATCTAATATGGGTATAGGCTGGGAAATCTAAGAGAAAGTGCTTTTCATCTTCAACCTTATTATTTTCACAAAGGTGACACACTCTTTCATCCCATGGCGTTTTAAGAATTAACCAACGCCCAGTTTCACTATGGAGCTCATGAGAATTTGTTCTTATCTTAGCAATGCTTATTTTCTTCTTTACTCTTGGAAAAACAGATAGATAATTTTGATCTTCTAGATTAGGGTTGATTACATCTTTATAATACCTTAATTTTCTTTTTTCCTCTAACTCTTTATCACACCACAATTTTTCCTTAAATTTTGATATGACGTTTTTTTTAATAGTATCTTTATTTTGCAAAATGGTTTCTTCCATGATTCCCCAATAGTTTAGCTAAGATCGGACATCTTTATGCCATCCTCTCTTGATTCGATGGTAGTTATGACTTGATTTGGAAGCAATTTTAGGTAGCCTCTTGTCTTCCATGTTGTTTAACTTGTTCTTATACATTAGATATCTAGTCATAGTCATGATCTCAATGGGGGAGAGGCTTGTTTCTATGAGGAGGATGGGAAAGGGCGTATTTCTTTTAATTTTGAGATTATAGGTTATAAAATTCTTTTGTATTTGCTCTATCTTTCTCCAGGATTCATGAGAGATACTACAACCCTAGACTTCACATCCACAAAGAATAATAGGTGTAACAAGAGTCTCAAACA
>ML807466.1:381086-394551 GCA_009831015.1 Picea engelmannii | reverse complement strand
ATAGAAGAGTTGTCCCCCATCAGAATAGGAGGACCTTTGCATGCATCCAATGAAGAATATACTTCTTTTGAGGTAGCCATGTGATGTGATTCTTCTGAATCTACGATCCAAGCATCAGGAGAGGAGTTGATGGGAATCAAGGCATGGCTAAAATTGCCTTTCTTTGGATTCATATCTTCTTGCTTCTTCTTCTTGGAACCCTCGGGGATGTGATATCCAAGGTTTTTTTGCTGAAGTATTTGAGACATTGTATCTATTTTCTTTTTCATGCATGCTAATTCTGGATGGAATCCTTTGTGATAGTACGTGCATTTCTCCCCTTTTCTTCCCTTTTCCCCTTTGGATCTGGAGGCATCGGTGAAGGGTTTTGTGTGCCCTTCCTTGTTCATATGTGTATGAGATTTTTTTTTGGTATTTATATTTAGGTTCATGATATTTATGGCTTCCATATTGCATAGTGAGTGCATGTGCCTTTGGGACTTTGATTTTTCCCATGTTGATGAGCTTGGTTTGCTCTTGTGTGAGAGATTCGATAAAGTCCTCAAGAGAAGGCATATTCTAGGTGGCTCCAGAGGTGAATCTGACAGAATGGAATGTGGATACAAATACAGAGAATTCATGACCAATTTTGGAGAGAATGGTGAGAACCATTTGTTTCTCCTCCTTAGATTTATCAACCCCGCAAGCTTTGAGTTGTGACAAAAAATCCTTGAATTTTGTAAAGAAATCTTGGATATTGTCAAAGATTTTTGGATCCAGTGTGAGAAGTTCCACCTCCAAAATGTGTCCCATAATATCATCATGTTTTCCAAAGAGCCCTTCCAAGGTGGTCTAGGCTTCATTTGGATTCTTACATGAAGATATGTGAAAAAGGAGATCGAGAGAAATAAGACTGCAAATCGTTCTGAGTGCTTCATCCATTCGATTTAAGTAATTGGATTTTTATATGGTTGATGTCATTTATGTATCTATATTCAAGGTTAACCTATACAATCCTCTGGTTCAGAGATGAATCATTATTCTCTCCTTCCATGCAAAGTAGTTGTAAGGTGTAAGAATGAATTCTTTTTGGAAATCCATCTTTCCGATGTCTTCAATCTTTTGTACCTGCAAAAATTTTTGGTGTAGATTTTTCTTAGCAATATGTTGGCTCTAATACCATGTAAATGTGTTGAAACTGCACAAAATAAATCTAGCTATAAAATAGTACACACATTTGTAGAGAAAAATTGAGAAAGAAGAAGAAGGAGAGAAAGAATGGAAGAATTCTCATTAACTGTTAAGAATTATGAATAATTTACACATGATATACTATGTATAACTTAGTCAATGTGCATTGGAGGAGAACCAATGCACCATAGTGGTGGTATAGAGTGATCTGGACACACACCGACAGTTACAGGAGTGAACTTCTACCTAGTCTAGTCTCTTAGAAAGTTACGGGAGTGAACTGCCACCTAGTTGAGCTAACTAGTCAACTAGTCTTCAATTAACTGAGTAAACAAAGTGTAGTGAGGAGTAGATAAAGGAATCAAGGGTAATGTGTCAGTCTGGTGATGATCCCAAGGAAAGTACGCATTAATATGGTGATGATCCCAAGGAAAGTGCACATTAGCATGGTGATGATCCAAATGTTTCATGGTGACAAAATCAATGCAACATCTAAACTCAACTCAACTAGTCAAACTGAAGTGTCAACTAAAAGAGAATATTATCCAGGTGGAATGTCCACCCCTAAAATATAGGAGACTAGATCATGACTAATTATGACTAATAAACAAGGAAAAACTTTAGGAAAAAGAAATCCTAGGTGTGTGTGAAGTAAGTCCAATAGTTTTAACCCTTTCTTTTTGTATAAATATGTAACGAGTTGGGAGATTACTAGTTCAGTTAGGTACTATTCCGATGAAGTTCGGTTATGATAGAAAAATTATTTTATAATCTGGTAATTGTTGATGGATACTGATCTCTAGAGTTCTTGAATGTAGCAGTTGATGGTTGAGAAGAATGAATAAAAGGACTGATAAAGAGATATTACAAAATCACATGTTGTTTGTTTTTCTGTGTTTGACTATGAATACTATTTGCACGCATCATAGAATAGCTTCATATGATAATTAAGTATGGTGCAACGATGCATGACTATGATAGTAACAAATCTATACAATAATCTGGAATATGATAAGTATAGGAATCTAAATCATGAGTAAGTTAATAAACGAATAGAATAGAGTTATGCGCACAACATACTAAGGAATAATGAACTGAATGGTTTCCTCTCATTCTGTTACTATTGTAGAATCCTGGTTCTCACAGTCCCCATCGATACCTCGAGTGAGACTTCATATGCACAAGCAGGTGATGTCGAAAGGGCTAGTTTCTGGTGGATTTTGTTGGTTTTATATAAGTCGAACCTTGGGTCTTAAAACCTTTTCACAAAAGAGCACCAATAGTCCCCTTGAATAGATTCCTCTAGAGGGAGAGAAAGGTTGGGAGGGTAAACCATTAACAAGGATAGAAAAGAAAGCAGTAAAAGTGAGTTTCATTATCGATTGAATCCAATCCTTGCTAAAACCAAAAGTTGAAAGAAGGGAATGCATGTACTTCCAACTAATGCGATCAAAATCCTTGGATGATCAAGATTAATGAGCATACCTGAGGTATGGGTGGATTTAAGAGAGTGGATCACTTCTTGGACCAAGATGACACTATCCATGATTTGGCACCCCTCAACATAACCCGACTGCTCCTTGGATATGATGAAAGAGAGCATGGGTTTTAGTTGAAGATAAATGACTTTAGTAATGATCTTGTAGATTACATTTCAAAGCATAATGGGTCAAAATTGCTTCAAATGAGTGAACTATTCTTCCTTTGGAATTAGGGTGATAAAAGTAGCATTAAGAGTTGAGAGAACTTGCCTCGAAGTCTTGGATTATCCACAAGTTTCCATACCTCTTCCTTTATCATCGACCAACAATAGTGGAAGAAGTATTTTATGAATCCATTTGGCCCTGGTGCCTTTCCTAGGGGCATTTCCTTGACGAATTGATCCACCTCTTCAAGGCTAATTAGCGTCATTAGGGCTTGCTTTTTCTTAGGCGTAATGAGGGTTGGTATCTGTTGGATTACTTTGTTGATGGTCAGGGTAATATTAATGGATGACTCTAATAGAAGTTCCTTATAGTTGTTTACCATATCAGATTCTAATCCATCAAGGTCCAAAATTGGGTTTCCCTATTCATCTTCTAGCTTTGTGATACAATTAATGTATTGTCTGTGCACCATGGAGCAGTGAAATTTTTTTGTGTTCCTTTCCCCTTCCTTGAATCATCACACTATGTATTTATKTTTCCATAATATTTCCTCCTKCTTGTGTTGTTCCTCGAGTTGTTTTATAAACAATTCCTCTTCTTGGCATAAAGTGTCAAAGTGACCCTACAAAATGGATTCCTGTTGGATTTCTTCTAGACAATGTTCCAAAATCCTCTGCGCCTAAAAYATATTTCCAAAAACATTGTTGTTCCAATCTCAAAGCTTCTACTTGAAGTTCTTCAGTAWTTTTTGGATTCTATACATTATTGAGTCATGTGATATTTMTGCATTCACCCACYAGGTTTGAGAGAACTCTCGTAAGTCAGGATGATTTAGCCAAAATTTTCCAAATYGAAATGGATTATATTTGGGTGTGGCTATTATATCAATCCACAGTTTCATTGTACAATGATTAGAACCTAATTTTGGGAGGATTATTTCTTCAATTGAGGGTCCCTCAAGCATCAGGGTCTCTGAAATGAGAAATCGATCRAGTCTGCAAGCGATTTGTTGGGCTCCAGATCRTTTKTTAGACCAAGTGAAGGTGTCATTTCTATATTCTATATCAATTGGATTAAGATGATCTAAGAGATCTAAGAACTTACCACTATCATGTTTGAGACACCTTGAACCCCCTTTATTTTATTCAAGTGTCTAGATGATGTTAAAATCTCCTCCTAAAATCCAGTGCTTTTGTCCTATCAGTCTACCAAGGTAGGAGAGACTATTTAGGAATAAATCTTTTTCCTGATTATTTTGGGGTCCATAAGCATTTGTGAGTACACCCACCTTGCTAGAACCAATGGCATGATAGTGCACTAACAATGTACTAGGTGCAGAGAATGGTTGATCAATAATTACATTGGCAGGGTTCCAAAGGATTGCCAGTCCTCTTGCTGCTCCATTAGAGTCATTGTATATAAAATTACAATGCCTCCAACACCTTCTAAAGATTTTTGTTGTTGTGTCACATGTGCATTTTTTTTCCTGTAGAAAAAGAATATCTGGATCCTCTGTCATTATGCAATTATGAAGAATCCTCTATTTGGATCTTCCATTTAGAACTCTTTCATTCCATGTAATGATCTTCATCATGAGGATTTAGGAGGGGGAGAGAAGAATCCCTCGGTGAGACGTTGGATCTATCCCAAGTTGATCATAAAGTGACCTACCTCTTTAATTAGTTTTTGTTCTGATTTAAGCCCCCGTCACTTTCCCTATTTATACATTCTTCTGGGGTCCAAACTTGGATCTGAACTAATACCCAACCTGGAAGTGGCACCTGCTGTGGAATCTATGAAGACTTTGTGGACTTTTCAAAGCTGCTCTACTAGTATAGATTGTAGTTTATTCCTGTTGAATGAATCTTCCAGTTTTTCCAGATCTATGTCAGCGAGGTCTCATTAATCCATGTTCATTACAGTATCCCGCCCTCTTATGGGCCATTGCTTGCATCCATGTGAATAGAGGATTTGGGGGTGATGATTTTCTCTAAGACTAGGTCTGGAGATTTTTTGTATTTGCCTTTATAAATGCATTGGTTGCCTGGTTTATGGGGATTTTCCACTTCCTCTGCATCTGGTAGATGGTTTAAAGTATCAAAGGAGTTACTTGTGGGAATATTCTTACCGACACCCTAATTGGGTTTCTTGGAAGGTTATTTCTTCCGGTTAGTGACCTACATGAAGCCATCTTTCGATTTTTCTTCCACTGTTGGTCGCATTGGAGAATTGAGGGGGAAATCGTGAAAGAAATGTCTATGCTCATGACATTTCCTGCAGCGGAAGGGTACATGTTCATAATCTATAGTTTGAAGCTAGTCCTCATCTTGATATTCCATGATGACCGAGCCTAGCAAAGATTTGGAGATATTCATATACATGCAGATCTAGGAATATGAAGCATATCTTCTTTGTTTTTTTACTTTTGAGGATTTCACATATCTACCCAGGGTATTGCCTATACCCATTAGGATTTCTTTGAGCCAAAAATCTTGGGGAAGAGAGTAGAGGCGAATCTAGACTGGTGCAAAAGAGAATTCCTCTTTTTCTGGGAAGAAGCGATCTATCCAGAAGCGAAGTTATAGCCCTCTGGAATTGAAGAAATATGGACCATTTTCAAAGACCCGGTCCTTGTCTTCAATATTGTAGAAAATGATCATGAAGAAGCCTTTCGAGCTGAGCTGAAATTCATAGTCCCCTTTGGGGTTCCACCACATTTTGATCGAGCACATGCGATCTCTTTTAGAGGGCCATAACCCTAAGAAATTACCGATCAAAGCATGGCCTTTCATGAAGGCATGGTCTTTCATGAACTGAGTGTGATCCCTGACTCTAGTGTTTTTTATCACATACCTTGGTGCTTTAGTTGCTTGGGGATGCATTTCCTTGGTTCCCAAGTGCGAGCTATCTTTGGATGAAACATCTCTTCTTCCACCTCCATATCCTTTCGAAAGCTCTCCTCATCTTGCAGGATTCGATCGTGAAGATGAGGCAACGACTCAAATGGCGATCACCTGGCTCCTACAATGTCATTTCAGGCAACATTCCGATAAGAGGGAGTTTGCACCCTCCTCTGGATCCATGCAGCCCGCTCAGTCGCTCTTTTCTAGTGTCTACGCCTGTTGTCGAAGAGATAGAGGTGAGATCACCTCGTTGTTGAAGGGTTAGATGCTTGCACTCATGGAAACCTTACATCGATTCTTTCCAAAAAAAATACATTTTCTTCACTCAATTGGAAAATAATTGATATTCAAAAATTATATAATTTTGTTAAATTTATGGAAAGGTTCATCTTAAAAATTAAAATGATTAGATGATAAAAATTTAATAAGCTCCAAAAAAAAATTAATAAATTTAACTTAAACTGACTTTATTGCCAATACTCGACAAAAATTGAATCTGCTCCGTCTTTATTGCCAATACTCGACAGAAAATAGAGAGACCTTTTTATCAGTCAAGGAACGCGATTTCTTGATGAATGTAACAACTCCCATGTTAGGCTCGGTAAATCTACACCCTTCAATTGAAGATAACACGGAGGCGTGCAAAGAAGTGGCCAAGATCGTAGATATCGTCGCTTTGAAAGACGTCGATTTGCAGGTGGCTACTGAAGAAAATGTATTATCATTTGTACATATTCTCTATGAGATTTTAAAGTGCCATCTCTTGAAAATCCAGACAATTGTTTTAAGAATTTGCCGTCGATTTTATGAGGACTGCTTCGATTATAAGAGGAATTTGCCGTTGAGGTTCTCTCGTTTTAGCTTTAAAAATATTATCTATCTGTTAGATCCTGGCCGCAACGCCCAGGATATAACGAATGAAGACCTCTATAATGGAAGTACAGTTCTGAACTTTGGCTGGGCCAGACAGATCGCCTCTGAGTATGAATTTTAGGTTGACGCTCTGGTGAATGTTGTAATTATTTTCATTTCCCGTTTTCAAGACCTGCACGCAGCTGCCACTCATCGTTCTCAGGTTCAGACGAGCCTCCAGGATGATCATGATACTGAGGAGGAGAAGAATATTCATCTGATAAGTAGGGCACTTCACCATGCTCTCTTCTTAATTGATAGCATAGTGAGGCACGATGAATTACTCGATGAGCGGAGAGAGATTTTGGAACACAGGGTGCAGATGTTGGATATAGTAAAATACATTGTGAAAATGGTGGAACTTGTCCTTGCAGGGGTCAAATTCTTCCGGTCATCACACTTGGCATTCGGTTTAAATATTACAAAAATACTCTGTCAGGAAGAAAAAGTTAATGTGATAACCAGAAGAAATGTTGTGAAAGTGTTTGGAGATTTTCTTGGAAGTGATATTGTGGATGAGTACGATACAGAGGTTAAGCTGCTCCTTCAAGACATTCTGCGCAATGCTTCATAGAGCGCTCTTCCTTTCTGTGGCATTAGAACATCTCTGCCCTTTTGTTAGAATTATAAACTTTGCACGAGTATTGTTATCTCCTTGTCACACTCTTTTGCATTATATATATATAAATAAAAGAAAAAAAATAGTTTCACTTTTTTTTAATTTCATGAATGACTAGACCTTGAGATAGGAAAGGAAATTTTTTTCCAAAAACCCCCACCCCAAATACAGTTCCAAGCAATTCAAAAATTGGTCTTAGAACAGTTGAAAGTTTCTTGGAAAGGGAAGCTAGAGATTTTGAAAATATTTCAGAAGAGGTTCAATCTCTCTCACCTCATGCTGTGGCTAGTGAATAAGAGATGGGAGAAATATTTTATTTTCTCATTCAAGAATCTAATGGAGAGACCAAGATGACAAATATTGATCCTTCTTCTTTACCTCATTTTCATGGGATTGTTTATGAATATCCTTCTTCTTTACCTCATTTTTATGAGATTTATTTCTAAGATGGTTTATGAGACTGAAGGGAAACAATATCAAAACTTGAGATCAAATGAAAAATACCTTCAATGAAAGATACAGAAACTAATATAATGCAAGGGACAAAAGGGATGGAATTTTCAGAATGACACAAGGACCTAATGAATCTCCAGAATAGAGATTTCAACTAAGCTACAAAAGAGCTCAAAACTATATTGTAAATGAAGACGCACTTAATCTAGTTTTACTCAAAGGAGTAAGAGAAGATCTAATGGAAACATTTAATCTCATATTCAATGGAGATATCTATCAATTGGACTATGATGATATTAAGAGAACATTCAAGAACCATTCAAGATCCTGAATTAGGAGGGTTAATAGAATATATGAAAACTGGTATCTTGCATTCTTTTTCCATGCAAATGGATACTTTGTAGATCAAGAAGAAAGAGGAAGAAGAAGGAAGAAGAGAAGGCATTGAATATCTATTTTCCTAAATGCACTAAAAAGTATCTTAGAAATGATTGTCCTCTAGACCTTATAGATATTTACACATAACGTTAATTTTTAATGCACACATAACGTAGAAATATACATAAATTTAATATATATATTTAATATATAAAAATATAAATATAAAATTTGTATATAAATAAAATTATTATAAATATAATATCAAAATAAATCATTTATTTCATATAAATATAAATATTTTTAAAATAATTAATACAATATATATAAAAAGAGATATTCAATTTAAAGGTAAATATAATATTTGTATAAAATTATAATTATAATATTTTGTAAATTCTCCCACCACACCCACCAAGCATGTGTTCCTTGGGAAGATTTGATGATGGAACACATAAAGAGAATAGGGAAGAAGAGATCAGTTGGGTGAACTAAGACATTTGGGCGTGGGAAGGAGCACCTTGGGCACACGATGCTGATGTGTGGTGCCAAGGGGGCACACACCTTACTTTCCTTAGAACGATTGACGAAAACTTGGGTTGTGTTTTGGAAAGGGTGGGGAAACTTGGGAGAATTCCTAAGGAATGGAATCATTTACTCTCAACAACATGGGCGTTTCAGAGAGTTTGGAAAACCTCATCGACACATTCACAGGGAATCATGATGATCAACACGAGAGAGCATTGTTGGCGTAGAATTGATCATACCAAAGTCCTTCTCATGTTACCAACAAAAGGTATTGAAGTAGTCTAGAGCACTCACAATTTCATCTTCTTAAAGGGAAGAAGTCTCACCCGAAGTGCAACCAAGACAAGGAAAATGGGGAAGGGTAAGGAGAATCCTTAGACAAATCCATACAATCTCAAGATCTTTGTTAGTCTTGTGAAAGATAAATTAAACCCATAATTGTATGAACATTCCTAACTCAGATTAAAGAAAACAAAGTTGTGTTTCATTCATAAAGAAGCTATATCCAGTTAATAAAATCTGACATAAAGATAATATGAAACAACATTCAATATTGTCTAAAGCTAAATAGACAAAATAATTTGAAAATTTGGGTCTCTCTTTGTACGAACATCATAAGGTTCTCCTCAATTACATGATTCTACTCAGTTACAAACATAGCTCGGTCCTGCCAAATCTTAACATAAAAAATCTATGCTACTGAGAAACAAGGTTAACTCAAACCCTTTCTCTTCCAACATTACAATAGGACATGAATCTGTTACAAGCTTGGTTTGGTTCCAAAACCAAGACTCTAGAACTCTAGATAACATTTACCCAAAATGGACAATAACACGGAACTCAAACATCTGGACTACATCTCCATCTGAAGAACTCTATGAACATCACTGAAAACAACAACAAACTCAACAACAACCTTTTTACAATTGTATTCAAAACGTATATATAAGCCAATTGGGATCTTCGGGTTTGAGACTTCACATGCTTTCTTGTTCTTGTTTTGTTGTAACTTCTTTCTCCATGCTGATGTTGCGCTGTCCTTCCAACCATTTTTGGTTTGTTTCTTTGTTCTATTGTCTAGCTCCTCTGTCACTTGTGCAACTTCTATTTGACCAAAATTGGGATTGTAGAATTCCTTGCACAAATTCTAACAACAAAACGAAGGGCCCAACAAGATATGACCACACTCCTTGACTCGTCCTCAAATCAAGTCCTTGTTTCTTTCGTGGTCTCTGAACTGAACTGTTTCTTTCCTTTGTCTTTTGTCTCTGCTTTGCTCCAAGTTTCTTCTTGAGTTATTTCTTTTTTTGCCTCTTCAAGCAAAGGGCCCTACTCCAGGACCAATTAGAGGGCTCTCTTCCTTACTCCTTGTAAATTGATGACTTTGTCCTACTACTTTCTGGAAAGAAGTGAAGCTTCGGCCATGAACTATTGAGTCACATCTGTAATGTATCCCTTAGGTTTGGATGCAACTAGAGAGTTCCACTCTCAGTCGGATGTAGCATCTGCCTGATGCATCTACAGATAGTTTGTCTAAACGATAGGTCGAAACACCGATAACTCTTTCTTAGCTACTGATTGTGCTTCAAACAAGGAATTTAGATCATTGTTTTCTTGTTGGATCTGGTTGAATTTCTCCTCCTACTCCAGCGGATCCATGGTGATGGAAACTTATCAATGAGTGACTAGATATTCATGCACAAGTCCTTGTTGCTGGAAACTTCCTGAAAAATCCTTGTGCATTCCACAGTTCTCTTGTTCAGGGTTTCTCTTGCATTATTCCCTTTAAGCATGACTCTTTCCATTTTCTCGTGAAGCTTCTGGGGTTGTTGTTTTGCTTCATGCCGACTCTCCCACAACTACGCTTCAAGGTTCTCTGTGTGAATGGCCAGCTCTGACCATGATCCCTGGAGTATCTCGATTTGTTGCACAGGCTCTCCTGATGCACTGGATTCAGGAAGTTGTGGTGTTGTCCTTCGAATCACTGTCTAGGATTTTGCAAGATTTTCCTGGACCCTTCCAGTTTTTTCTCTGCCTAGATCTTTGCATACTCCTCTTGCATCTGGCGTTCTTACGCAAGGAGTGCTTCCTCCTTACAAAACTATGCTTCCCATTTGGCTTGTTGGAGCCTCTGTTCCAGTTGATCAGTTGAATCTCTCATCATCCCTATTAGTTGTTTTGACGACCATTGAGCGAGGTCACCAGAAGAGGTAGTGGTCTCCCTAGGTACTTGGACCTTGCAGTGGGAGTCTATTGGCCATTGAGTGTTCCGACGGTATCTCCACCTCTTCCTCCCATATAGATGGTCCTTGCGTCTATTGCACAAGTCTCATCCTCACCATTAATGGAAGGAATGGGAGCATCTTTGTTTTCACCAAGCATAGTTGCACAAGATCTGCTCATTGTTGTGGGTTGTGGATTACTAGCTCTAGTTGATCTTGCAATGAATTTGCACTCTATCCTTATGCAGTTTCAGGCTCCTTCTAAACCTCTGGTACTTATACTTCATTTTGGACCACGGTTTCTGGGGTTTCGCTTCTTTGGATGGAACTCTCAACATTGACTGTTGAGAGAGGGCATTGAGGGCTTGGGGCTTGCGGTATTGGCACAATTCGAGTCTTCATCAAAGCCAGAGTGTCCTGGATTGGTACAAATGGAACAATTTACTGGCTCAAGACTTCTGGGATTAGACCAGTGAGTTCTGGTACATGCTTGGGTAGGTCGTGGGGATCCAACTGCATGGGCTTAGGTTCAGTGGTTTGGGGTTGGATGGTCGTTTCTTACGGTGGAGATGGGGGTTGTGGGGGTGATGCGGGTTGTTTGGCAATGATGGTGGTGGATGTAGTGGTATCAGGCTCAGGGTCATCTTGGATGTCAATTATTGTTTGGGTCTCTCGAGTGGTTTCTCAAGTATGAGGTATGGTCGATGAGATTGGCTGACGATTCAGGTTTTTCACCAAGGAGAGCCATGTACTGGGTTTCTTGACCAAAGGGTATCCAATGAAAGTAACATTAAGGATGTCATTGACATCTTTACCTGTCAACACAACTTGCTCTGGAAGCTCTGAGAACATAGGAAATGTTCTCTTCTTGTGTTCTAGAGGTTGTGTCTTGTCTTCCTCCTCGTCTAAGTCTATATACATTAGAGCATCTTTCTTTTTCTCCTCTGGGTCTGAGCTCGGTCCTACCACTTCTTCCTATCCCCTTTTCTTCAAGAGATCCACAAGTAGAAGTTAGTGCATCCTCGACTTACATGGGTTTCATTTCACTCCTATCCAAGACATTAATTCCTTTTCAAATGCCTCATCATCTAGATAAAATGGCAGCATCAGAGAGTGAAAGTATTCAGATTTGACATGCCTGGGCCAAACAAAAGTATGGTGGAGATTCAACCCGAATGCAATATTCCTTGTGTTCAGGTTGAGAAGCTCCTCTGGTATACACAACCTTTGAGTTGTGTCTAGTATCCAGTTGTACCACTTCAAGAACGCTATATTGTTAAATGTCGTGTTCTCTGAGTCCAACCTTGATTGTTAAGGCTCGAACATTTGCTAATCGTCCTTTATCGGATGGTGATAGTAGTATTCCTGAAGGTGGATTCCACTTCAACATGATGAACACAACGAGTAGGTATCCATAGGTGAAGGTTCCTCCCTTCTCCTGATCTTCCTCACATGCTACCATGAGTTCTTCCAGAAGGTAGTTACACTAATTGAATATTGCTCCATTGGCACAAACATTCACCACTAACAGGGAATCCAACGTGCACTCTCCCTTGTAATAAGACCTCATTACCTTGCCAACAATCACATAGAAAGTTGTTTTGACCGTCTCTGGTAACATGGGGTCAGTCTTGGCTGTACGCCCCCCTCTCTTTGTATGAAATCTTTCATACAGGATGGGTTCTCTCTTTTTCTTCCCATGTTTACTGGGGCCTTGGAACCCTTTTGATACATATTCTCCTTTGATGGATAGGCCTATGAGTTGATGGATATCCTTTGCATGAATGGGATATCGTCTGTTGAGCCACAGGCTCCTGTCATGAACCTGACTGATAAGGAATTCTGTACATCGCGCAACCTCACCAGTAGTGCCAAAAACTAGAAAGTCTCAGAGATTCATAATGTTGGATTTGAAGGGGTTGATAAAATCTGGTTTTGACACAAACTACATCCCTCCGGTCTCATTTGGAGATACATCCTGGAACACGTCAATGTTCATATGTGGGAATAATACTTGGTTTGTCAGGTCGAGGTCAAGGAGCTTCACTTGTTCGACCTTTCCTTTGAGGTGACCCACAACCTCAACCCACGGATCACACGGCTCATCTGGAACTGCTTCTTTGGAGACTGAACTTCGACTTCCTGTAACTCTCAGCATCATTTCTTTGGAATGCTAAGAGAATTATACCGAATGTACTGGGCTTCGAGGTCACGAGTGAGAGAATTTTGTAGGCTCTATGACAGCTTAGAAATCTCAAACACAAAATAGAAAACAATAAGTCTTGTGTTGAGTTCGCGTAGCCTTATACTCAAGCCATCTAGCGGGATCTGTCATTACTCCTAAGGTCACTCATGATTAATCCTATAGACACAACTTGGAGCTGAGGTGTCCGACGAGACTGTTTAATGGGGTAAATCTATCAGGGGATTCTGTCATTTACTGAACAATTTGTACAGGGACATGGTTGGCCTCAGGCCTTACCGTTTGAATGGTTGAGAATCCCGGCATGAATACCGAATGAATCTTCATGTATCACAGCTTTATTTTCTAACATAGTTTAGACAGATTATTGTAGCGATCATAAAGGCTATGACTAGGCAGGGTGCGTGTGGCACATGGACTGGGATTTCGTT
>ML807466.1:362098-373409 GCA_009831015.1 Picea engelmannii | reverse complement strand
ACGCAATGGAACTATTTTCGTCGCATTCCGAGCACTTTGAAAATTGAGCAAAATTTGATCCCCTGATCAATAAACCTGGCAGAAGTATTGGTCAAACAATCCTGAACAATTGTTGCCTCATCCCATCATGTCAGGTAATCAGTTGTGGTGATAATATACATGGCCTTTGAGTGCTTAGTTGTGGGGTTGATTGGTCCAATAAAACCAAACGCACACTTCTCAAATTCTTACATAGATTGAATTGGCTGAAGAGGCAATTTGTCTTATCATGATGGCTTACCTACTCTCTGGAAAACATCACAAGATCTAGCATATTCCTTCACATATTTTAATAGCATGGCCCACCATAATCCATCTTGGATGACTTTCTATGCAATGGCCTTTCCTCCAACATGGCCTCCCGCAACTCCATTATGACACTCCCAGAGGATATCTTGTCTTTCATGGTCCAAAATGCATCTCATGAGGATACTATCTAGGAACAAATTATACAATTGCCCCGCAATCAATTGATAGTCTGTTGCTCGAAAAACCATATATCGTTTCTGGGAAGGCCCTTGTACTGAGGAAAACTTCTATGTCTTCCAGGTATTCTGGTACTATCTCAACTCAGAACAATTCTGCATCTGAGAGCTGATCATTGATTGCTTTGCCACTCTCCCCTCGCTCCAATCTAGACAAATGATCGAGACCCATGTTGCATATTCCAGGTTTGATTATCACCTCAAATGAAAATTCTTGAAACAATAACAACCATCGACAAATTCTTCCTTCCAATAGAGGCTTGTTAACTATATATTTTAGCGTAGAATGATCAGTAAAAAATTTAAAATGAGAGCCTAAAAAGTAGTGTCTAAACTTCTATAGAGCATAAATGATATCCAAACCCTCCCTTTATGTGGTTGTATATTTGCGTTCATCTTGCTATAGATTCCTTCTATAAAAATAGATGGGATGATCCATACTTCCATCTCGTGGTTGCACTAAGATGGATCCTAGGGAAATACCTGATGCATCCATGTGCACATGAAATTCCTTTTCCCAATTTGGAAATATAAAAATAGGTGGCGTGCTGAGATTTTCCTTCAGGATGTCAAACGCTCGATCACACTTTGGTGTCCTCTAGAACAATTTAGACTTCTTTAGTAGATTTTCCATGGGTGCAGTAATATTCACATACCTTATGATAAATTTGTGATAGTACCATGTGTGACCCAACATTGAGAGCAATTGTTTAGTGCTCGTAGGTGGTGGAATATTCAAAATGACCGCAACTTTGTCTAGGTCTACCAACACTCCTTCTCGGCATACTATGTGGCCTAACATATTTCCATGTGGCACAAAAAAGATACACTTTATAAGGTTTAAAGCTATCTACAGTTCTGTACACCAATCAAGCATTAGTCGTAGTAGCACTATGTGTTCTTTCAGCAGATTGTACATTGTCTATTCATCCATATATACTTCTATAAATTTGTGAATAAATTCTCGAAAGGCTATTATTACTATTTGGGAAAAAACTACAGGGGAATTATTTAGACCGAAGGGAATCACATTATATGCAAATGACCCCCATTCTCTTATGAATTTGGTCTTATTTTTGTCTTCTTTGGTAATTCTCACTTGGTGATACCCCAAAAATCCATCCATAAATGAGTAAGACTCTTTTCCCGCAACCTGTTCTAGCACCTCGTTAGTGAAAGGTGTGGGAAAATGGACATGCACACAAGAAGAATTAAGGATTTTTTAGTCTACACATAACCTAATGTCCTCTATACCTTTATTTTTTAGTATGACTATGGGGCTAACCCACTCTGCTTCTTCAACCGGGAAAATAAGTTCGGACTCAAGCATCTTGTCTATTTCCCTCTTAACCTTCTCTTTGACCCTAGGGTTAAATCAGTATGGTCTATTCCTTACAATTTTTTATCATGGTTTTATTTCAATTTTCATCTCTCCCATAGCCCCTTTTATCCCTTTTATCTCTGAGAATGTCTTTGGGAATAAGTCCTCATACTGTCGCAATAGGCTGTGTATCTCTTAGCTAGTTTGCTCATCCCAGTAATATCCTATGACAACTATCTTGGGTTGATCGATAGTTCCTATGTTAAATTTTTGCAACTTCAATGGATGGTTATAAGAGCTATCAGTTTGACTGGGTAGCGTGTTCTGGATTTCTCTACTTCCTTCTATTTCCTTAATGGATAAATTTGTCATTTCTTCTAAATCATAAGGGTTTTTCAAATCCTTCTCGATTTTGTAGAATTATATGGGTGTCTTGTCCGTGTCCAAGTGAAGGTTAGACCAAAGCACTTGACTATGATTGGAACATACCACTTGGTCTAATTTTTGTTTACAAACATCGGTAAAAATAATTTCTTTACTTCTTTGTAGGACTATCTTAAGCTCAAGGTACTTACTTGTGAAAGAGAAGTCCTTGCATAATTGATCTGCTAAAGTTTTCCAACTACTAGTCTGCCTTTTGGTGTCTTCATGGATGTACCAAGCTTTCGGTATCATACCTAGCTAATAGGGAAACACTTGAATCCACAAGTGAGATGGTACTTCCACAACTTTCCACTGTATTACATATTATTCGATATATTGTTTAAGATCAGACTGTCCATTGAATAGTTGCACAACTTGAAAATCCATCTACATCTCTGATTTCAATTGATCCTTATCTTTAAATTGACACTAGATAACATGCTTCACATCCTCCTAGCTCTTAATTACTACTTTGTGGCTATCCCACCACCTGGCAGGGGTTTCTTCCAGCGCTAAGTCTAGAACTACAATCCTTTGATCTTCTTCTATCTTTTCTTCCATGATAACCAGAAAACTACCAAGGTCTAAGGTACCATTATATGTCGGATTTTCTCTGACCTCGATTCCAACCCATATCGTTTCTCTGATAGTTGTGCATCGTCTTGAAAATATTTCATATGCACCTTGTTGCCAATTATCAAATGCTACTTATGAATCTGCATCCGTCGATTATATGCTCCTCCAACTTACTGATCCATTGGTTGTAGGATTGATGTAGTCTTCTCTCGTTCCTGTTGTTATGACGTATAACTAATCTAGATCCTCTCCTTCCATATTTTTTCTGTTGGCTTCATGTATCGAGGGCCTACATACAGATCCAAGGGATGAAATAATTTTATTCTCTCTACTTCAAATGTCATAGTATCCCTCTTTAGGTCAATAAAAAGATATCTATCATAAGCCCAATCAATACCAAGTAGTGCAGGATAAGGGTCCTTATCCCCCATGATTTTGATCACCTCAAAATCATCTACAGTCTTTACTCCTGCAACATATATCTCCACGTTCTCCAACCTTCCTATTGGGAAAATACAATATTGATTGGCCATTCTCAATTGGATTGGGGAATATGTCAATTATGGTTTCCCTAAGGCTTCCCAAGTCTTTTTAGGCAATGTGTTAACATCACATCCTAGATCTAACATAACATCCTTAACCTCAGACTCATCTAGTTGGGCTGCTAGTCTAAACTCTTTCCTAGTTCGTATTTTCCGTCTTTGCACTCTCTAAGTGTTATTCTAAGGAATATTAGTCATTCTTCTAGCTATTTGGGATTCCTCTGTTCCTAGGACTAGATATAGGGCATTGTGCAACTTCTCTGTCAGTTAGTCATTCCCAAGAATATCATAAAATAACTGAAACCAAATGTTGACTACATTTTGTGACTTCTTAAGTTGTCGCATCAGGATTATGGGGTTTCACAGGGTAGGGGGTGAAGCAGGGAATTTCACATTCTTAGGATAAATGGTGGGATGAGGGGGTTTTTCTTCTATTTCAAGGCCAAGGATACTCTAGAAAACTTCTATTGCATATTTAAAGAATAGATTTTGTTTTAGAGGGTCATACCTGTCCTCCTTGAGCGTTTCTTTTTGAATCTTAGACATATTATCAATAATTATTCTTGTATTTTCTCCTCCGTGAGTAATGATATTAATCTTGGGTAGTTTTCCCATGACTTCCCTCTTTATCTCTAAACCAATGAAGTTGGATCCTCGTTGACATGCCCGATATTCCTATTTCGCAATTAACTCTAGGAAGTCTTTGGTTGCATTTCCATTGGTTCTGCAATGAGAACACCATGGTCGTCTCGGTTGAGGAAAATCCCTAGCCATGTGACCTTGATCATCATAGTTTTAGCATCTACTTGGTCCTCTTCCCCTAGTTCTTCCTCCTCTGAATTCTCCTTCGTCTCCACCTCCTCGACCCCTTCCCGGTCCTTGAGGGGTTTCATTCACCCTGAATGATGTTCGATCCAATTTGTCTGCAATTGCATCCAACACTCTACATCGATTCGTAGAATGCATGGTAGATGCATATAAATCACAATGTACAATATTCATTACTGTATAATACTTATGAATAATAGGGCACTACCTTGGTGCATTCCAATGAATTCGGCAGATCTCACAATACTCAGCTGACTGCGATTCTTAATTACCTAGAAAGGCATGATACAGGGTTGGGGTATGGAATGGTAAATTCACAGATACTTGCACAACTCCTCCCATGGGTCCTGATGAGGGTCCCATAGGATTGTGAGGAGGTCCCATTCCCCTCATATGTGAACATTCATTCACCATATTCCCCTTTGTATAGCATCATGTACACAAGACTTGCGGTCATCTTGGTCTGGGTATCATCGATTCTTGAATCTTATCTGTTAGATCCGATATTTGTCCTTGTAGTTGCACTAAATTTTCATCCACTGGGGGTTTGGTCACCCTTAGGCTCCCTAGATATCCTGCCATGGCTTCAATCTTCATTGATTGTTCCAAGGCATCTGTCAAGGAGGCTATTCGTTGTTGTGTTAACGAAATTCATGTCAGAGGTAGCAATCCTTAGATATACCACTCTCTTTGGTGATCTTCATGAATCGGATACGCTAGCCTCCCAATAAAATCCTTAAACTTTTAACTATATTCCCAAGCCAATTATTCTTCCCTCTACTAAATTTCATGCAACTCAGACATGGCTTGTTGTTTTGACTGAGGTAGCTTAAACTCTACTATGAATTTTGTATGAACTTGGCTAAGTGTGAATGTCTGTCCTTGCGCTCCTCCTGGCTCAATAGCCTTCATGTACCATTTGAGAGCATGACCTCTCAAGGTAATCTAGAATTCAACCAGTTTATTTGAATCTAGAGTCCCTCTAGACCTTGAAATCACTTCACACAAAAAACAATGTTGCTCAACATCCTCGTCTCCTTTACCCCAAAATTTTGGGTATCGAGTAGTCGAGCCTCCCACGTTTCCAACCATTGTTGATTTTACTGTTCCTATCAAAGTAAACCCTAACGTTCCTGGTTGTGATATACTAGGGGATCCCAATATCCTCCAAGTATTCATGCTCACTGGCTATGAATGACTAACTGACTGAATTAAAATAGGAATAGCATAATAAGGCAGTATAGAATTTACCACTAGTATAGAAGACACTTGGGGGGCGGGTGATTCGAGGCTAGTTCCACTAGTTTATGGGCAGGTTTCTTTGATCTGGGGGATCTCGTTCTCATCCTCTAGATCGATCTCTTCAGTCGGGCTCCCGATATTTCCTTCTATCGGGGTTGAATATTCTCTTTCTTCTGCAAGATCCATGTTGTATTGATCTTCTCTTTCTTCTACAGATTCTTCTTCTTCTCCATCCTCTTGGGGACTTCTTTCTTTCTATGCTTCTCTCTCATTTATTCTTTGACTCTCTAGTCTTCAATGTCTTCTCATCTTCCTCAAATATTCCTCCTTTTCTTCATCGACTTCTCTTGGTTTGAGTTCATTCCTCAACACCTCGGACTGCTTTAATTCTTTCTTTATCTTACCCTACCACCACTTCTCAACTATGGTAGATCTTTTCAAGGCTTGCTTGTTCCTTGCATCCATTTCTTTCCCCTCCCCCATTTATCAAAGAGCCCTCTCCCCTTTCTCAGTCCATGATCCCACCCCAAGCATGGGTGTTTAGGCTGTCATCTTAGTTGGTAGATGGTCATCATCCCCTCCTCCATCAAGAATACCTTAATCCATAGGGGAATTTCTCTCAATAGTCTTCCCCATGCATATTTCTTGAATTCCTCTTATGGCCTTGAAAAATACTAATGGCTCTTAGCTGAAAACTCAATAATGTATCCTTCCATAGTTGTATCGACCCATAAATCATTTGCTCGCGTGATTGGGTGATCTAGCCAATGAAGCGTTGCAATATTTTTTAGATCACAAGTACAGGTCTTCTTGAATCGTTCTTGAAATTCTAGAGCTTCTTGGAGCCTCTCTATCTAATGGAATAGTTCTTCCAGAAATTTAACCCAAAATATCTCGTACTGGTCACTTGATCTTTCTGAGTAAAAGATAACCTCTCTTGTATCTTTCACATATTTACCTCGCAACTCCGCTTGTTTCCATATGGTGTCGCGATTTCTCTTCAACCATTGGTGAATATCGGATCGGTGGATCTATGGAAGCATTCTCCCTATAGGTTCCCTCTTGAAGCAATTCTTGACAACATAACCATTTTGTTGGCGCAGAATTGATCAGACCAGGGTCCTTCTTAGGTTACCAACAAAAGGTACCAAAGTAGTCTAGAGCATTGGCATTTTAATCTTCCCTAAATGGATGAAGTACCAAAGGTACCATCTCCTTTGTGACTTGCACAACTTCTGTTTGACCAAAATTGGGACTGTATCATTCCTTGTGCAACTTATAACAACAAAACGAAGGGCCCAACAAGCACACAAGGAAAGAGTTGAACTAGAGTAGGAGTGTGACTTTCCAAAAGCCTAGAACATAGTATGGGTATGTTCTATATGAAGAGGCATAGCCTGGATGAAATATTCTTTGTGTGCCAAGAAACCAAGTAAGAATCGTCATGGTTTCGTACATCCTAAGGAGGTGAACAATCATAATATCTGATTATATGTCCTGTTGTGTTGTGACAGGTGGTATTAGAGCATATTTGGCTCTTCACCACCACCGTAAATGAAAGAGTAGTGAGAGAGGGGCACACTTGTTGAGAACGTTCGATAGACTGACCCATTGCAGATATGACCTGAGTGTAGACTTGGTGGTTTGTGATGAAATTGAAGGACCAAGTTGTGAATGAAGCCGTGAATTGTGTGAATACTTGGGCACACCCCTTGAACAAAAAAATATCAAAGTTTTTTTGGTGAACTGAGAACTTGGGAAAGGAAGATGAATGCAGGCCTACCACAAAATGTGTCCTAGACCCGAACATATAGGTAGTTGGGAATAGAACTTGGTGAATGGTTTGGCAAGGAATCATTGCAAACTTGGGATAATGCAAAGAAGTTGCACATAACTCTTGAGAAGGCCAAGTAACAAGGGTCAATAAGTGATATGGACGGTGCAAGTGATGAATCTTGGAAGGTCAAGAGACACATTGCAACTGAAAAATTCGAGAAACTCCAAGAGGCATTGGTGAGGATGAATGAATTTGATGCACATATGGAATCTGAGGTCAACAGGTTGAAAGAATTGGCGAAGAGGACTAATAATTTTATGCCGACTGTGTTGGGAGCACTAAGGGAGGACAACATCCAACATGGAGGAATAAAAAAAATAAAGAATCTTCCCATATCGATCATGAGGCAAGGTAAGTTGATTGAGTGTTACCTCTATTCGCAAATTCATTTTATGAACTATCCAATGCAAGGAAAATTGGTTCTGTTGGTTGAGGAGGAGGATTGACTCACACCAATAGTGGAGGAGTCAAAACCCTTGGTAGAAATGATTCAAGTGTCAAAACCAGTAGAAGAAATGAGTGAAGTCATTAAAACATTGGTAAAATGTATGCAAGAGTTCAAGACAAGGGGTCAAGGATGATTTTCACAAAGTGAAGCAGTTGAAGTACTCTACTTTGTAGACACAATAATAAGTGGGTTGAGTATGGAAGCCTTGGTTGACATGGAGAAAATGCACAGTTTTGGGAATGAATGAGCTATGAAGTCTCTTCATCGAAAACATGAGAGATGCACTAGAATGTGTAAAGTGTTGAAGTCAACAATGATGACAGTGACATGGATTATTCATTCAACATTGTAGAGATAGGGGAATAGTTTGGCAACATGTATCTATTTGTAGCTCCATTTGAAGGCTATGCGATGATATTAGGTTTGGACTTCCTCAGAATTTCCAAAGATGCTCCACTCATTCATGAAAGTTTCTTAGTATTCTTGGATGAGGCCAGAACACTAAGTGCATAATAGGTTATGGATGTTGTGGAGGATTGAGTAGCATACTTACCCACCGCAGAAAATCCAAGAGTTTAGGAGACATGGTGCACAAAGGGACTTACTAAACTAGACTTGGATACGAATGTGGAAGAGGTAGGATTTGAAGACCGACATCCAATAGAGATCATGAAATTTTGTAGGAAGGTCATGGGGATATATGAATTCCAACTTACTATAGAATGAATTGAGCAGTTAGGATGCACACCGAAGGAAGTTCGTTTGGTCATGTGATACTTATGCATGGAGCACAAGTCATACACTATGTATTCCAATAGCATTGGTGGTTCCTATTGTGTACAATCTTCCTGCTAAATGGAGAATACAAAGACATGTTGTTGAGAATACGCAGCTTGAATTGTGATTCCTAGTGGAGGTGTCATTGAAAGACTCAATCAGAGAAGTTGTAAGAAAATAGATGGGTTGTGGAACTGACTTGCCAAACTGGAGAAAGAGGTAGGACATTGTCCATAATAAAAGGGGTTTATCTAAGTGAAATGAATAGGTTGAGACTGTAGTGGGAGACTTTCTTAACAAGACCAAGATACTTTGGACAAGATGACAATGAGATAAGTAGAAAAGAGTTTTTTGAATGTGGATATGTGTATTATCTAGCGACGAATGTGACAGTTGGACTAATCACCCAACCAGTTTGAAACTTGAGAGGATCCAATGTACATGAAACACAAACAACAGAGTCAAAGTATCAAAGCCATCATTATTTAAGAGTATCCAACACTTGGACACACTTTGAATAATTTCCTCAAGATAATGTTCCTTGATGATAACATTTGATGGGACAATAGTTTTTGAGTGGTGAAGAGGTATGGAGTTGGGGCAGAGATTTCATGGAGATCGATGGATGTTTTCAAGGAAAACAAAACATTGGAGTGGGGATGTCCTTCAACAACATTTCACACAAGTGAACCTTGGAGTCCATATAAGAGTAGGCATGAACAACCAAGGAGGCATAGAGTCATAACCCTTGGTAGAGACGGTTTAAGTTCCAAAATCTATATAAGAAATGAGTGATTCATGGAAACATTGGTGGAACAAATGCAAGAGTTGAATACAAGGGGTCAACAATAATTTTAACAAAGTGAAGTAGTTGGAGGAATATTCTTTGTAGACATAAAATAAGTGGGCTGAGGATGGCAGCCTTGGTTGACATGGGGGAAATGCAAATTTTTTTGAGTGAACAAGTTGTGAAGTCTCTTCATCGCAAACCTAAGAGTTGTAGTGGAACATGTAAATTGTTGAAGTCATCAATGATGTCAGCGATGAGGATTGTTCGTTCAACATCATTGAGAGTGGAGGAGTGGTTTGGAAACATGGATATGTTGGTAGCTCCATTGGAAGATCATATTAGGATCTTGGGCTTAGACTTCTTTAGACTTTCCAAATTTTCTCCACTCATTCACGAAAGTAACTTAGTATTCTTGGATGAGGCCAGAAAACCAAGCACACCCTTGATGATGAAAAGGAAGCTCGGGAGGACACCTAGGATATTTTTTATTAGGTTGGTGGAATGAGTCAGTGGGAGCACTGATAATCCTTGAAAAGTGACAAAACAACATGAAGTCAACCACACCACAATATCTCTGAGTAATTTGGGGAAATATGACTCAACCAGACTTGGAGACAGATGTGGAAGGGGTAGGTGTTGAAGACCGACATCCATCAATGATCATGAAATTTTGTAGGAAGGCCATAGGGATATATAACTTCTAACTTACTATAGAATGACTTGAGGAGTTAGGATTCACAATGAAGGAAGTTTTTTTGGTCATGCGATACTTACGCATAGACCACAAGTCAAACACATTTCATGCCAATATCCTAAGGCATGTGTGAGGAAGAACCCAAATCTATGTTAGCTATGCCAAATGTTGGATATAGTAAAGGACATTGTGAAAATGGTGGAATTTGTCCTTTCAGGCATTAAATTCCTCTAGTCATCATACTTGGTATTTAGTTTAAATATTACAACATTACTTTGTCAGGAAGACAAAGTTAGTGTGATCACTAGAAGACATATTGTGAAAGTGTTTGGATATTTTATTGGAAGTCATATTGTGTATGAATACGATACATAGGTTAAGCTCCTCCTTTGAGACATTGTGTGCAATGATTCAAAGAGTTATCTTATGTTATGTGGCATTAGAACATTGAGGATTATAAATGATTGAATAATTAGAAACCCTTAACTATAAACCCATTTATTCTTTTACAAATCATCCAGTACTCAACTTGTTATTAGTTTAGTTTCGATAAATATTATGTGCATAATTCCAAGAGCTCAACTTTCCATTACATACTTAAATTGATTTGGAAGCCACCATTCAACTGAAAACTTTTTATGTCTTGTGTATCAGCCCACAATTAATCAAACACATTCTGTAGGACCAATTTTGTTAAAAGGTTTTTCGACTTTTTTGAATTATTTAGCATTCAATTAAATTTTACTATGTACCGTTCAATATGATTAAACATCAATTATATTTATAACTTTTTCATTTTATTTTGGCACAAGCCTTTTTATAACAATGTGTCTATTAACATTTTAATTTTAATTTTTAATTGCATGGATAGGCCCTTATAGTCTTATATGGGAGAGATGTTCATATAACATAATGCATTAAAATAATATTAATTAATAATATATATATATATATATATATATATATTTTTAAATCATTGGAGGGGATGAATGAATTTGTTAAGATCTAAAGATATCTAAATACAATCACTACACAATATATATGAAACCATATAGAAAACCACCACTTTATTATAGAAACCCTTGAGGTAGGGCAACACCATACAATGGATCCTATTATGGAAGGGATCCTCTCCTTTTCACTTGCCTCTTCGAGGGGTCATCCTCCTATTGAGCTACCACTCAAATACAATACTTCTCTTCATTTCCCCTTACATTGCTTGAACCCCTTTATACAGTGCTACCATCACCTAAGAAAATTCTAGAGGAGGAATCTTCTAGAAGTAGAACCTTCTAAGAAGTCCTCTTAC